>ONZH01024097.1:0-75868 GCA_900303285.1 Rhinella marina
AACACCAAAAAATCGATTCCCCACTCTCAGTTTGAGCGCATACATTGCATAGTCAAAACAGACTCATTACGACAATTAAGACTACAGGAGATGAGAGAACGTTTCTCTCGACGGGCTATCCGCCACGATTGCTCCAAATTCAGAAAAAACTAATCCCAAACCCACAACTTCAGACAATGAACTCCGGATCCCATTTGTCCACACTTTCCACCCTACTGCCAATAAATAATCAATAGTATCCGGAACCACTGGCCCCTTCTACAGAAGGCATATCTTCACATTGCTGAGTTTCAAAATCCAATCCTCGCTTGTGCACTCAGACCTACTAACCTTAGGGCAGACATTGGCCCATCGGGACGGATTCACAGACAAACATTCCTGGGGACACCTAAAAGGGGCACATTCCCGTGCATCCATTGTGCTCAATGCACGAATGTACAAAAGAGTCCGGACTTTTATCACCCCAGTCTGGAAAGAAATTTACAATAAAATGATACTATACATGCGATACCAATTTTGCAATTTATCTATTGAAATGCCCCTGTGGCAAAGTATATGTAGGAGAGACCACACTAAAGATAAAGGATCGCATTAACCAACATAATATAAGAAAGAAAAATCTGCTACTACCGGTACCGTTCCATTTTCACACTGCAGGTCACAATTTATGTCAATTAAAATTCCAAATTATTGACCAAGTTATGCCATCAAGAAGGGGTGGAGATAGAACCAAAAGGCTTATGATGCGTGAAGCATATTGGATACACAGACTCAATAGCCTCAAACCCCATGGTATGAACAGGTAATATGAAATTCATTGTTTCACCTGACAAGATACCTGTACCGGTCGCTATACTACTTTTTGTAACCATGGATTGTAATATATTGATTCACATGCGTAATCCAGTATCAACTGTAACCCTGTATGATTATTGTCATTATCACAAGTGACTAATTTACTATTTCCTGTCTTTTCAGATAAATTAAGAAACAGGAACCTGGTGCCATCCACTATATCTATGTATTCTTCAATGATCTGCTACATATAGTACCTTGCAAAGAAAAAAAGGGACATTTCAGTCAGCACATCCCAGAGTGCAGGCCATCCCAGCAGCAGGCAATCAGCACATATAGTACCTTGTTTTCTATTTACGTACACCTTTTACATATACCTATCCATATAATTACCTATATGCAACCCCCACACAGAAATATCCATGTATTCTTTCACATAAACAGATAAACTCCTCCCTCTGCAGTTATCTCATCCACTACAACACCATAGAGAACACACATCTGCTCTCTCACACAGCAAGCTAAGTACATTCCTCCCCCATCTTCACTACACTTGTTTCAGCACCATGGATAGCGCTTCCTCACACAGCCAGCGCTCCTTCTTCCTTCTCTTAACCAGTTTCAGCACCATGGAAAGCGCACAACAGCGCTCCCTGATACAGAGGCTTGACACGCACTGCACGCAGCTCCACTCCTCCTCCTTCCTTGTTCAGCGCGCGCCTTTTTAAGGACACAGCGTGCCTCCACACACGTGGTATCCTCCTTAGAGCGTTCTGCTCCTACCCACAAGCGCCCACATACACTATTCTTCATTACTCCGAAGCGGCACCAGGTAACCTGCTCTTCTTTGGCATGATATTTCTAAGGCAAAAATCATAGGTTTAAATAATATTGACCATACAATAGCATGGGGCTTCCCCCCAATGACCATGCTCACTTCTCTCATCTGAGGATCGAAACTTGCACCTGTGATTATATACTACATCTTATGGAGTTTTGCAAGTGTTATACTCACCTAGTATACAGTATATGTAATTTATGTATATATGTAAATATTTACTGTCTTTCTGATCAATAACCTCAAATTAGAAGGGACACAGGGAGATGCTTCCTATGGAAATCACATACTGTCTTAGATATCAACCCCTTTTTCCTTATCCTGGGTATAAGACATCACACAAGGTCAAACAGTGAACCACAATACCATGGATAAAACTAATGAATCGATGACTTATACCAAGTGGTATCTCCCTGTACATGTCTTCCTCACTATACGGATGTTACCATGTAATTCTAAGTGCATTTGATACCTCCCCTGGATATGTAACTTCTGTTATTTTGTTTTGTGTGCCACAGTTTGAAAAAGACCATACTGGCCGAAACGTCAATGGGGACGGATCCGTTTACTATTGTGTCACACCAAACAGATCCGTCCCCATTGACTGCATTGGGGTCATGACGGATCCGTCTTGGTGCGGGGAGGGGGACTTGAGCATTGTGCTCGAGTACACTCCGTGTTCGGCCGGACACGAGCGTAGGTATGCCTCGGCCAAAATCGCTGTTTGGCTAAGCATGCCTACGCTCGGGTCCACTCGCTTAATAATATATATTTTTAATCCAGGCTACCTGGGAGTGCAGCTGCAGTGATACAGTAGAGCACTAGTGGTTAGGAATGGGATCCAGCCCCAAACTATTCAGACATATTAACATCAGAAGTTACAACTGTTCATTAGAGATGACTGTAATGTCATTATTTAATGTTCTTTGACAGCTGCTGCACCACAGAGGAGCCCCTCTCACCCTCCTCCACAACAGCGAGAGAGGACCTCACCTGCCCCTCCAACACCACCAGCCCAACATCCAGAGCTAGAAGGTAGGTAAAATAAAAAGTGTAATGGGTGGACCTTATGTCATCAAAATATAAGCTAATAAGCTAAATTTAGGTTTTATCTTTTGTATGTAGCTCCAACCGGCATGGAGGAGTTTTCCTCAGGACCATGGGAAGACCACTCAGTATGGGTGTCCAGTAAGAACAAACCCCAAACTGACCATGTGTGGCTTTCTCAGTGAGCAGTTAAAAGCAAACAAAAAAAATGGATAAAGAGGATAAAGATACATGTCACTGGAAAACTCGTACCAGCAGATATACCAAATATATATGACATACAATTGCTAAAGTAATCCAGGTGCTTTTTTGAATATTTTTCGTAGGACAACCACCTCTTTAACTCTATCACACTTATTATATTACTGTTTCCACCCCTATAGATATCCCCACAGACTTTGAGGTGGAGGCAGCTTTATGTCGCTTAGACACCAGGATCCATGTTGCCTCCCGGCTCATTCGTGGCCTGCAGCTGGAGCTCCGAGAGCTGCAGGCTATGATGGCCAGACGTTGTCAAAGGGTGGCGACGGCATAACTTTTTTTTTCTTTTTTGTTTCCATTTATTGTTGAAAGTTGTTTTTTATTTTACTAAAATTATTCTTCTAAAACCTGGGTAGTAATTGTTTTCTAAACCTTTAGCACCTTCCTGACAGTGTGAAGAAGACATGGCTGTCTGTTTAGTCCAGAGCCTCCAAAAAATTGTGCATAGACCAGAGCCTGCAATACTGTGAAGAAGACAGGGTGTCTCTTTAGGCCCGCTTAAGCCTCCAAAAATTGTCCAAAGGCCATTTTACCGTTTAAATGAACACAGGGTGTCTACAGAATAAAGCTTTAATAAATTATATACACTCCAGTTCACGGATTACAATTAGAAAAAGGCTTGGCTTGTTTGGACAACAAGCCTGTAAACGTTCTACTTTGTAAAGATAGGCAGTGAAAATTATATATGGGCTTTTCAAGGTGCCACGGCCAGTGGAGTATAACAATCTCCGCTAATGTAACTTGTAACGGGAGGCGGAGGTAGATAACATTGTAACAATTTTATTTTTAATTACATTTTTAATGTTTTAAATCATATATATATCTAATATATAAAGCTGAGTGTATGTGTATGTCCGCTAAAGGAATCCGCACCACTGCAGATACAATCACAAAATTTGGCACACATGTACATCAGGTGTCCGGGAAGGTTTTAGAACAGTTTTCAGATATTCCCAAAAAAATGCAATAGTCAATAGTAGCCTGGTCACATGACCCTTATCAGCCAATAGAAGCTCACAGGGAGTCTTCACACAACAGGTTTCTATGACAACCTAGCCAGTTCACTACTGTAGGTCTGCATTAAAGAGGCAGAGCACTGTGAATGACAATGGTAAATGGGTATTCCGGTTACCATAACTATAACTTATGTTTTAGACTAACTCATCATCAATCATTACCTCATATAATGTAAATTTCACATATTTACCGTTCAGTAGTAATAAAATATGTTTTCTTCCACTGCTACCCACCTTCCTCCTAAATTACTATGGCATCGACCTGTAATTCAAAAGAAGGACTTAAAAGCACCTCACCCAGATCCCACTAAGTCATGCCCCTGACTCAGTCAGGCCATGCCCCTTCCATGCCGCATTTGACCAGGATTAAAAATATAGGTAAAAATCACCTTCTGTCAGCTGCAGGGGTGGAGGGAGGGTGACTTTCTCCCTGCAGCTCATTGCTCAGAATGCACAGTGCTGCTGCTGAGAGTGAGCTGTTCAAAAGGACATCTCTGTGTCCATCCAGGCCCTGCGCATGACAGAGGACAGGGAGTCTGAAAGCCGGACTGTCCAGCCTAAAACAAGACCTCTGGCCACCCTAGGGCCAGGCTGATGTTAGGGTGGCCAGATGTCCGGCTTTAGGCTGGACAGTCCAGTTTTCTGGCTACCTGTTCTCCGTCCGACGCAGTGCCTGGACAGACACAGGGATGTCCACCCTTTCAGTAGCTCACACTCAGACAGCTTCATCTCCCGTGTCTTCACGGAGCCATGGGGCATGGCCTCAATGTTTAGTGATGTGTCTTCATGGGAACTGGGGGCGCTGTTTCACGTTTGGGAGAATGGCCGGTGAGGTCTGTCTTTGAGGTGAAGACAGTGGTAACTCTAGCTGCTGTAGAGGTCACAGTTAAAGGGGCGGGCTGCAGTAGAGGTCACTGTTGAGGGCGGGCCGCTGTAGAGGTCACTGTTAAAGGGGTGGGCTGCTGTAGAGGTCACTCTCGATATCTTTTAACGACACACACACAAACAGTAAATGAAATAAATTAAATATACCCGGGCGAAGCCGGGTCCTTCAGCTAGTATATATGTATGTGTGTGTATGTATATATATATATATATATATATATATATAATATAGCTACTCGCCTCCTAATGTAGAAAACATAGGCGAAGATGGACAACAGTGTTGTTTTTTGTTTTTTTTTAAAGGGTTTTGGTTTGGAGACTGTGTTCGCACAGCCCATGACACAAGACATTTGGCATGCAACGTTATGGGCCAGGTGACACCAACAGTGGGAAGACACTCAGATTATTTTAGCCTACAAGGCCTGATCTAATCATCTGCCTCAGCAAGAGGAGTATGTAGATCGGAGGTAATCCAGCCTTTATTCAGTTTTATAAAGTTATTTTTTTGCACATTGCCAGGTGACACTTTGGTCCTTTTGGGTGTCACCCCCCCCCCCAGCGGCGCTAACAACCCTCTCTGACATGACACTTGAGGTTGGGCAGGAAAAAGCCCTAGTGCATAGTGGGAAAGTTCAGGCCACTGTTGTAATCTACCTGCCCAGAAGTCCATGGGGTCTGAGAAGAGGCTTTGAGAGCCAGATTGAAGGTACGCCTGAACCTGCTCGTTGATGCGGATGGTCTGGCAGCAGGCTGGGGCTGGCTGAAACTGGTGGCTAGGTTACTACATTGCTTCTCCCGCAATTATGCTAATTTCTCCTCCCTTTCCCCCATGTTGGATTAATACCATGGGTCCAAAAACATTGCCAGTCAGTATTTGCCAGTCTGCCTTATTTTTAGAATACACCTGTCAGTGCGTAAGCATGTGAACATATAGCCAGCGTGCCCGAGGAGCCAGTTCTTTCCATCTCAGCCTCTTTCAGAGACACTTTAGTATCCCTGAAAGTGTCATTGTCATCCTCCAGCTCCTCAAGCTGTGTCTCCTCCTCCTCCTCCTCCAAATCCTCATCCTCATCCTCCCCCTTCTCTACCTGAAGCTCCTCATCCTCTTCCTGCACCGCAAGGGAACTTTGTTGTTGGTGCTCCCCTACAGTAGCAGCATGGTGTGCAGAGAGATGGCCAGTAATTCCTTTCCCCATTGCCCCCTTCTGCATGAGCGTCAGTATCTTTTCCAGCACAAATTGTGAAATTGTCGTTCACACCGCAGCTTTCCCGGCTGACCAATTTAGTGGCTTCTTCAAAGGGCGTAAAACAGTGCAGGCATCTTGGACCAGCCTCCACTGATGGAAATCTAAGCCGCACCTGCTCCCTATGGTCGAAGATTCTGGCTGCTGCTGGACAAAATCATCTATTGCTCTATGCAGCTCAAGGAGCCGCTGCAACATACTGTATGAAGCGTGGAATTCCACCTGGTTGGCACGTCACCTATCAAATGGTGTGGCGGAAGACTGTTTTGCCACTGCAGTTTCAGCAGAGCGTGGCAGGACACATAAGAATGGCTCAAATGAGTGCAAAGCTTCCGCGACTTTGCCAGCACTGTGCGCAGACCAATTAATGTTTTGAGAAATCTCTGCACCAGTAGATTTAGGACATGTGCCATACAGGGAGCATGTGTGAATTGCCCCAGGTGTAGCGCTACCACAATACTTGTCCCATTGTCACTTGCTACCTTGCCCACTTCCAGCTGGCGCGGAGACAGCCAGCGTGCTATTTACTGCTTAAGGCAATGCAGCATGCGCCGGCCTGCGTGGCTGCTGCTTCCAAGACAAATTAAGTCTAAGACAGAGTGGCAGCGTTTCACCTGGCACATATGATATGAAGGAGTGGGGTTAACTCTCTGCCCTGATGCTCCAGCAGGCGTACTGCCCATGGAGGTAGAAGTGGATCGCTGTTGGGTGGTCTGCTGCAATCCTGGCTGGAAAGCGTGTGGAGGTGCCAAAAGCAATTGGCCCGGTTGCTGGGAGGTTCCTGCCTCGCTGCCACTAAATACATTCAGCCAGTGGGCCGTAAAGGACATGTATTGCCCCTGCCCATAAGCACTGCTCCAGGTGTCCACCATGTCGTGCACAGTGCTGCAGAGAGACAGCTGCAGGGAGCGTCCAATATTCTCTGCCATGTGCGAGTAAATGGCGGGGATAGCTTTGTGGGAGCTTAGTGGGTGATGAGGTGTATGTACTAGTTACACCCCTGGATGCGGCCTGCCTGACATAAGGGACTCCGGGAGAAGTAGCCAGCTCTTCAGTATTAATGCGTTGCTCCAATCCACCTTGGTTACATAAATTTGCAGTATGACGCTGCTTCAGATGGTTCCACAGAGCAGTGGTCCCTACATTTGTGGCTTTCCCATGGTTCAATTTCTGTTTAAAGAAATTGCACATGGCCATGCTGATGTCCCCCGGCAGAGTCGTGAAATACTTCCACACACCCGACGTGTGCCCTCCAGAGCTGGCCAAGCTTGTAGCCTTTGCACGCTTAGACCCTGGTGCTGGCCCCACTATACTTGGGGTCTCACTAGTTCCCAAGGAAAGCCTGGCTCTGGGCCTAATTCGCCTGTGCCCTCTGTTGCTGCCACTACTGCCACCCTCCTCCTCAGAGATCAAATACTCCTCACCAGCCCGATCCGCCTCCCAAGTCCTCCGTTCTAACACATCATCATGATCAGATTCCCCACCACTTTTTTCTGACTGCAATATAGGCTGTTCGCCACCAACAGACCGGATTCGCTTTCAAGCTTTAAGAAAATTTTCGAATCTAACTGAGTGAATCTCAAAAAAATCTGGATTTGCTTCGGAGTGGAAAATTTGTAAGATTCAATATGAATGTACAAAGCGGTGAATAGACTCGCTCATCTCTAATAGTGACCCTTTAAAGAGACAATCTTGTTGGTGAATCATCAGGAAAAAAATATATATGGGGAGGATATAAAAAAATAAAATGAATAAAAAAATGAATAAAAACAAATTAAGGCATATCTAACTAAAAAAATAACATTTAATCTGAAGGTCCTTTTAATGCAAGCAATGAAAAAAAATCTGATTGTCTCAAAATTCACTAAGATTTTTCTTTGCTGAATTTATTTTAATTATGTAAACTGACAAATCTACATTCAATTGAGTTTAATGGGGCTGTGCTACAATACCATGTGCAACATGTGGATAGGCGTGGTTCAATTTTTTGGAAGAAAACAGCAATTAATTCCTTTGCAATCTTGGACAGCCCTAATGAATGAATGCCTGGGCAGGTATCTTGTGACAACTTACCCAAGAGCAACAAGTTCCCAAATCCAGGTCTCAGGGAAATCTTTTCTTACTTTTTCACTTTTTTCTGGCTTTGGTATTGGCTGTGGTGGTGACTGATCTACTGTGACATCGTTTATTACTACAGGCATAGGATCTAGTTCTCCGGTTCCAGGAAGGGCTTAAAATAAACACATACAAAGATGTGAGGAAAACAACAAAACAAAAAAACAATATTGTACATTTCACTGCGACATTTCAGCTCGACTGAGCCTTTCTCAAGCAACAACCAACAGTGCAGTTTATAAAGGTAAAGTGCATGTGCAAACAATTACATCATTAGTCTCCTACCGGAGAGCTAGGAGTTTGGGTGACCAACTTGTACATTCTGATATGCCATCCTCTAAACACCTTACTCAAACTTTTTTGGCCCCACAGAGGTTGGGATATTTTCCATACTTGGCATGTGTGAACTGTCGCCTTATGCTGAAAGGCTCACAGTTCACGCATCCCGTGAGTGGTACAGTTTTCACCATTAGGTCTTTTTTGACCTGCAATATGGATTTTGTCATTTATTTGCTTTCCTGCCCCTGTAACCTTTGGTACGTTGGGGAAGCTACTCTTGACCTTAGGACTCGACTTAGTCACCATAGGTATACGATACACAAACGACTTGACTTGCCCGTCTCCAGACATTTTACAGAATTTAAATATAGCAAGAATCAGTTGCACTTTAGAATTATTGATTGGGTGCCACCGCTGAGACAAGGTGGTGACAGATCAAGGGCACTTTTGCGCAAAGAGTTACAGTGGATTCGGAGGTTGGGTACCTTGACCCCATATGGTCTAAATGTTGATTTTAAATTAAATGTGTTACTATAGACGTTTGCCTGCCTATTAATACCCTGTTTGGCTTCTGTTCACCACTTGGGTATATATGTAACACCTATTGGTATATTTATGTATTGGTTCATGAATATGTATTTGTGATATTGAGTATTTTTATTACTCTTTTTTTTTTTCTTAGCCTTATAGGAAGTATGTATCATGGTGAAGATACTGGAGGATGAGGTTACAGGAAGATCCCTATAATGAAATATCTGGATTTGGGACATCCACTGCGCATTGGACCCTAATTATTGATGAAGTTGATTTGCTTGTGAACATACCTCTCTTTATTGTTTTTTTTCTATTATGTGGTTTGTACTGGGGGCCATGTTTGACCACGTATACACGGGACACAGGTGGTGAATGGTTGATGATATCTCACTGGGTCACGGATATGTGACCTGTTATTATCTGTCACTATGTAGTGCATCATTTGATGCCAGGCCCTCGTCTGCTCCCACTGAGTGATACCGGTTTGTGGCTATTGGCTAATTATCAGGAGAACCCTGTGGTTCGTCTTGCATGTTTGCAGTGGACGTACTCCCCTGATTATACTGAAACTACTTAATGTATATTTACTTTGAGTCACAATATGTATGGAGAAGTTTTTTTTCCAAATAAAAGAAGAGGTTATTTCACGTATGGTTGTGGCGTAAATTTGGACAGAACAACGCCAAATGCCGCTGCATACTTGAATGTGTATGGGAACCTGTACTTCATCCTCATCTGATACATGCCTCACCTGGTATATAGCTTCGAATTGAATGTGTGTTTGTTTTTTACTCTGGTCTTTGATTTAACATGTCACATGACTATGGATTTATTATGCCATTTACACGATTATAATCATGGCTGTGATGTCTGATTATGTACTATGATTAGAGATGAGCGAGCATACTCGTCCGAGCTTGGTACTCGTTCGAGTATTAGGGTACTCGTAAGTACTCGCAGCTCGGACGAGTATCTCGCCATACTCGAGGAAATGGACACTTCCGCATCGTGCTTTTTTGGCGCCTAAAAACACAGCCAATCACAAGCCAGGAGACTCTGCGTACCACCTAGCATCACGTGGGGCCCTTACATGTCGATAGCAGGGGTTGGCTGGCCTGATCAGGTGACCCTGGAATATACTACCGACTGGCCGCGGCGCTCGGCTCAGATGCCGTCTGGATGTCGTTAGGGATAGAGTTGCTGCCTTTCAGGGACAGTGTTAGGGCCTGCATTTAGTTGTCTGTTAGGCAGGGGTCACCCACAAAGAACCCAACAGCCCTTCTAAGGGCTAGAAGACATTTTTTTTTACTTTTTTTGTCACTTGTCTGGCTGGCACTAGTAGTGCAGCTATCGCCATATCTAACCCTGTTTTTTTTTTTATTGTTCTATCTCAGTGATACAAATCCATTGCACACAGCACTGTGGAACCATTCTGTGTGTCATAGTTCAGCACTGACTCACTCCAATCCATATATACTGTCCAGGTGACGCTTTCTATACGTCACAGAATACAACCAAGTAATTTGCTACCAATATCATCTACAGCTTGATCCAGAAAACTCTCTGTGCGACATTTCTCTGGGTCGCAGACTAAATAGCCACCGTTAACAGGGTGTCAGTCAGTCCTACCATAGTTCCTGCACGTCACGTTCCCAAAAAAAAGGAAATATTAAAAAAAAATATTTTTTTCAGTTGTTTTAGCTCAGTGATACAAATCCATTTTACTCAGCTTTGTGTAACCTTTCTGTGTGTCGCAGTTCAGCACATTCGCTCCCATCCGTATATACTGTCCAGGTGACACTTTCTGTACGTCACACAATACAACCAAGTCATTTGCTACCAATATCATCTACCGCTTGAACCAGAAAATTCTCTGTGCGACATTTGTCTGGGTCGCAGACTAAATAGCCACCGTTAACAGGGTGTCAGTCAGTCCTACCATAGTTCTTGCACGTCACGTTCCCAAAAAAAGAAAATATAAAAAAAAAATAATAATTTTTTCAGTTGTTTTAGCTCAGTGATACAAATCCATTTTACTCAGCTTTGTGTAACCTTTCTGTGTGTCACAGTTCAGCACATTCGCTCCCATCCGTATATACTGTCCAGGTGACGCTTTCTGTACGTCACACAATACAACCAAGTCATTTGCTACCAATATCATCTACCGCTTGATCCAGAAAATTCTCTGTGCGACATTTGTCTGGGTCGCAGACTAAATAGCCACCGTTAACAGGGTGTCAGTCAGTCCTACCATAGTTCTTGCACGTCACGTTCCCAAAAAAAGAAAATATAAAAATAATAATTTTTTTCAGTTGTTTTAGCTCAGTGATACAAATCCATTTTACTCAGCTTTGTGTAACCTTTCTGTGTGTCGCAGTTCAGCACATTCACTCCCATCCGTATATACTGTCCAGGTGACACTTTCTGTACGTCACACAATACAACCAAGTCATTTGCTACCAATATCATCTACCGCTTGATCCAGAAAATTCTCTGTGCGACATTTGTCTGGATCGCAGACTAAATAGCCACCGTTAACAGGGTGTCAGTCAGTTCTACCATAGTTCCTGCACGTCACGTTCCCAAAAAAAAGAAAATATGAAAAAAAAATAATAATTTTTTCAGTTGTTTTGGCTCAGTGATACAAATCCATTTTACTCAGCTTTGTGTAACCTTTCTGTATGTCCCAGTTCAGCACATTCGCTCCCATCCGTATATACTGTCCAGGTGACACTTTCTGTACGTCACACAATACAACCAAGTCATTTGATACCAATATCATCTACCGCTTGATCCAGAAAATTCTCTGTGCGACATTTGTCTGGGTCGCAGACTAAATAGCCACCGTTAACAGGGTGTCAGTCAGTTCTACCATAGTTCCTGCACGTCACGTTCCCAAAAAAAAGAAGATATGAAAAAAAAAATAATAATTTTTTCAGTTGTTTTAGCTCAGTGATACAAATCCATTTTACTCAGCTTTGTGTAACCTTTCTGTATGTCCCAGTTCAGCACATTCGCTCCCATCCGTATATACTGTCCAGGTGACACTTTCTGTACGTCACACAATACAACCAAGTCATTTGCTACCAATATCATCTACCGCTTGATCCAGAAAACTCTCTGTGCGACATTTCTCTGGGTCGCAGACTAAATAGCCACCGTTAACAGGGTGTCAGTCAGTCCTACCATAGTTCTTGCACGTCACGTTCCCAAAAAAAGAAAATATAAAAATAATAATTTTTTCAGTTGTTTTAGCTCAGTGATACAAATCCATTTTACTCAGCTTTGTGTAACCTTTCTGTGTGTCGCAGTTCAGCACATTCGCTCCCATCCGTATATACTGTCCAGGTGACACTTTCTGTACGTCACACAATACAACCAAGTCATTTGCTACCAATATCATCTACCGCTTGATCCAGAAAATTCTCTGTGCGACATTTGTCTGGATCGCAGACTAAATAGCCACCGTTAACAGGGTGTCAGTCAGTTCTACCATAGTTCCTGCACGTCACGTTCCCAAAAAAAAGAAAATATGAAAAAAAAATAATAATTTTTTCAGTTGTTTTAGCTCAGTGATACAAATCCATTTTACTCAGCTGTGTGTAACCTTTCTGTGTGTCACAGTTCAGTACATTCGCTCCCATCCGTATATACTGTCCAGGTGACACTTTCTGTACGTCACACAATACAACCAAGTCATTTGCTACCAATATCATCTACCGCTTGATCCAGAAAACTCTCTGTGCAACATTTCTCTGGGTCGCAGACTAAATAGCCACCGTTAACAGGGTGTCAGTCAGTCCTACCATAGTTCTTGCACGTCACGTTCCCAAAAAAAGAAAATATAAAAATAATAATTTTTTCAGTTGTTTTAGCTCAGTGATACAAATCCATTTGACTAAGCTGCGTGTAACCTTTCTGTTTCTCAGTTCAAAACATTCGCTCACATCCGTATATACTGTCCTGGTGACACTTTCTGTACGTCACTTAATTCTACCGGACTTAATTTTTTTTTTTTTATTATACACCTATATACAAAAAATGTTGAACCCCAGGGCTAAGGGTCGAGGGCGTGGGCGTGGGCATTCAATTACTGCAGGGGGCAGAGGCCGTGGTCCTGGGCAGGGTGAGACAGTACCCGCTGATGAGGGAGCAGGGGAATTCCGCAGAGCTACACTCCCTAGCTTCATGTCTCAACTTACAGGGACACGTGGTAGAGGACTGTTGAAACCACAACAGTGCGAACAGCTGATCTCGTGGATTGCGGACAATGCTTCAAGTAATTTGTCCACCAGTCAGTCTTCCACGCAGTCCACCCACGTTACCCAAGGGAGCACTCCTATGGCTCCTCCACCTCAACCTCCTTCCCCCCAGTCTGCCCCCTCCCAGGAAAATTTGGAATGCGATCCGGCATACTCTGAGGAACTGTTTTCTGGACCCTTCCCAGAGTCACAAACCACTTCTCAGGTTGCTGCTGACCTCGTTCCCGATGCCCAAGTTTTCCAACTGTCGCAATCTGTGGGTGATGATGATGACAATGTTGACTTAGTGGAAGAAGTTTGTAAAGAGGTGTCGGACGATGAGGAGACACGGTTGTCAGACAGTGGTGAAGTTGTTGTTAGGGGAGGAATTCCGAGGGGGGAGCAGACTGAGGAATCGGAGGATGATGAGGTCACTGACCCAAGCTGGGTTGATATGCCGAGTGAAGACAGTGCTTCTGAGGCGGAGGCAAGTGCTGCACCAGAACAGGTTGTAAGAGGCAGTGGTGTGGCCAGAGGGAGAAGCAGGGCCAGAGCTGGTGCATCATAAGCAACTGTTTCACGTAGTGAAGCTCCCGTGGCGAGGCCTAGATGTTCGCAAGTCTGGAGGTTCTTTAAAGAAAGTGAGGATGACCGAAGGACTGTGGTGTGCAACCTGTGCCACACCAGGATCAGCAGGGGTGCCACCACTACTAGCCTAACCACCACCAGCATGCGCAGGCATATGAGTGCTAAACACCCCACTCAATAGAACCAAGGCCGTTCACCACCTCCTGCGGGTCACACCACTGCTCCTTCCCCTGTGTCACTCGCTGCCTCTGCTAGTCAAACCCCCGCGTCACTCGCTGCCTCTGCGAGTCAACCCCCTGCCCAGGACCCCGGCACGAGCGCCTCCCGCCGGAAAACCACACCTTCGCCTCCACGATACTCCACAGCGTCCACCAACGTGTCCCAGCGCAGCGTTCAGCTGTCTTTACAGCAGACGCTGGAGCGCAAGAGGAAATACAGTTCCACCCACTCACATGCCCAAGCCCTCAACGTCCACATCTCCAAATTGCTTAGCCTGGAGATGCTGCCCTATAGGCTGGTAGAGACCGAGGCCTTTCGAAATCTCATGGCGGTGGCTGCCCCTCGGTATTCCGTCGCCAGCCGCCACTATTTTTCCCGATGTGCCGTCCCAGCCCTACACCAGCACGTGTCACAGAACATCATCCGTGCCCTGACCAACGCTTTTTCTGAGAAGGTCCACCTAACCACGGACACGTGGACAAGTGCTGCCGGGCAGGGACACTACATCTCACGGCACATTGGGTTAACTTGGTGGAGGCTGGGACCGAGAATGACCCTGGGGACGCTCATGTACTGCCCACACCGAGGATTGTGGGGCCTACCTCGGTCACGGTCTCTCAGATGTACTATGCCTCCTCCTCCTCCGACCCCTCCTCCTCCACCGAATTACCATCCTTGGGCACGGCGCCTTCAGTTGGTAGCTCTAGGCGCAGCAGCAGTGCCGTGGGTAAGCGCCAGCAGACGGTGCTCAAACTGCTGAGCTTAGGTGACAAAAGGCACACCGCCCAAGAGCTGTTACAGGGCATCACGGCGCAGACCGATGTGTGGCTGGCACCGCTGAACCTCAAGCCAGGCATGGTTGTGTGTGACAACGGGCGTAACCTGGTGGCGGCTCTGCAACTCGGCAGACTGACACATGTGCCATGCCTGGCCCACGTGTTCAATCTTATAGTTCAGCGGTTTCTCAAGACATACCCCAATCTGTCTGATTTGCTCACCAAGGTGCGCCGTATCTGTGCACATTTCCGCAAGTCTAGCACAGATGCTGCCACTCTCAGGGCAGCGCAGCGCCGCCTACAACTGCCCGCTCACCGACTGTTGTGCGACGTGCCCACGAGATGGAATTCCACATTAAACATGTTATCCAGAGTTTACCAGCAGCGCAGGGCGATTGTAGACTGCCAGATGTCATCTTCCACCAGAACTGGTAGCCAGGTCTCTCAGATTCCTCAAGTCTACAATGAGGAGTGGACGTGGATGTCTGATATCTGCCAGGTGTTGACCAACTTTGAGGAGTCAACACTGATGGTCAGCGGCGATGCCGCCATTATCAGCCTCACCATCCCACTGCTTTGCCTGTTGAAAAAATCACTGCTCAGCATCAAGTTGGATGCTTTGCGCTTGTCACAAGAGATGGTGGAGGAAGATACGTCGCTTGATAGCCAGAGCACCCTCCGGTCTGTTTCTCAGCGCGTATCAGAGGAGGGGGATGAGGATGAGGAGGAAGAGGAGGAGAATGTCAGTGAGACAGTAGAGGGTACCAGTGCTCAGTCCTTAACTCTTGAGCGTGTATATGCTGAAGAGGAGGACTTGGAGGAGGAGGAAATGGAGAGTCAGGTCAGTGAGGAGAGGGAATTCTTGCGTGTTGGGACTCTGGCACACATGGCAGACTTCATGTTAGGCTGCCTATCCCGTGACCCTCGCGTTAGAAGAATTTTTTCAAACACCGATTACTGGGTGTTCACTCTCCTGGACCCACGGTACAAGCAGAACCTTTCCACTCTCATCCCTGCAGAGGAAAGGAGTATGAGAGTGAATAGGTATCAACAGGCCCTGGTGCACAAGCTGAAACAATTCTTCCCATCTGACGCCGCTAGCGGCAGAGGGCATGGTTCTGTGGGCCAAGTAGCGGGGGAGAGGAGGCGAGCAGGCAGCTTGTCCAGCACTGGCAGGGGAACGCTCTCCAAGGCCTTTGCCACTTTTATGTCACCCCAGCAAGACACTGTCACCTGTCCCCAGTCTAGGCAGAGTAGGGGGGAGCTGTACAGAAAGATGGTGAGGGAGTACCTAGCTGACCATACCAACGTCCGGACCGATCACTCTGCTCGATACAACTACTGGGTTTCAAAACTGGACACGTGGCCTGAACTGGCACTGTACGCCTTGGAGGTGCTGGCCTGCCCTGCCGCTAGCGTTCTGTCAAACGGGTATTCAGTGCAGCTGGTGGCGTCATCACCGATAAGCGTACACGCCTGTCAACTGACAGCGCTGACAGGCTGACGCTTATTAAAATGAACAAAGCCTGGATTTCACCGGAATTCAAATCTCCTCCGGGGGAAAGCAGCTAAAGATTTAAATAACTTATGTATCCGATTTCTCCTCTCTACTCCTCCTCCTACTCCTCCTCCTCCTCCATATCGTCTTTGCCTAATGCTGACCCAAAAAACGCCATTTTTTAGAGGTCCAACTGGCACTCTTTTAGCACAATTTTTCAGGAGGGCCCCCTACAGGCCCTTTCTTCAAACAATTTTTCAGGAGGGCCCCCTACAGGCCCTCTATTCAAACAATTTTTCCAGAGGTCCACCTACAGGCCCTCTATTCAAACAATTTTTCCAGAGGTCCACCTACAGGCCCTCTCTTCAAACAATTTTTCGGGAGGGCCCCCCTACAGGCCCTCTATTCAAACAATTTTTCCAGAGGTCCACCTACAGGCCCTCTATTCAAACAATTTTTCCAGAGGTCCACCTACAGGCCCTCTATTCAAACAATTTTTCCAGAGGTCCACCTACAGGCCCTCTCTTCAAACAATTTTTCGGGAGGGCCCCCTACAGGCCCTCTCTTCAAACAATTTTTCAGGAGGGCCCCCCTACAGGCCCTCTATTCAAACAATTTTTCCAGAGGTCCACCTACAGGCCCTCTCTTCAGACAGTTTTTCAGGAGGGCCCCCCTACAGGCCCTCTATTCAAACAATTTTTCCGGAGGTCCACCTACAGGCCCTCTCTCCAATTCCAGTTCCAAGTTTTATTTGCGCATACTGCATACATTTTTATTTTTGGGATTGTTGTGAAAAATAATATTACTTGCGAATCTATATTGCCCAACATTGGATACGGTAGCAAGTAGAAGACCAAACACATGCTGCTCACAGGGTTCCGCAAATTCCTGGTCCACCCGCAAATTCCTTGTCCACAATGTCATGGAGGACGAGGTTCTGTGGATGAGCAACAAGTCCTTCTTGAAATCGCTGACAAAGTCTCCATCTAAGAAGCTACAGACCATTGTGGAGAGAGCGGCACAGCTCGCCATCAAAGTGAGGAACCCCAACGCCAGACTGCGCAGATAACGAATAAATATCTCTGTGGTTATTTTTGCTAAATAAAAGTTAAATAAACCCCCCAAAAAATTCATCTGTTAATGTTCCTGATCCACCCAAGTTGAATCTGTCCCATCATGAGAAAGTCCCCCCCAAGGAGTCCCCACTGTAACTTGCTTCCCATACAACTACCTCACCCCCCCGACACCTGTGTCTCGCCATTGTCCACCACCTCCTCCGACAACACTGGTAAATCCACACTGTCAGCACACGGAAACAGCAAAAGGTCTTGCGAATTGGGGCAGAGAATGTTCTGGGCTAGCACATCAGAGAAGGGGTGACTATGGGGTTCCAGGGAGTACGTGACCACATGCAATCTCCATCTAAAAAGTCATGCCACACTTGATCAATCTCATAATTTACGACTGTACCGGTTGATGCTAAATTTTTAAGTTGGGGTCCTGCGTCGTCATTCTAAATACATCCGGCTGTTGTCACCAACACACGCTAGCCCAGGGGGCACTCCTCTGGCTCTTCCACCGAAACCTCCTTGCCCCACCCTGCCCCCCCACCTACAGGCCCACTCTCCAAACAATTGACGTCTTTTTCCTATATTTCTCTCTCTCCAAACTATTTTTCCGGATAGCTGCCATATACGGTATTAAACTGAGAAGAATACAGAGAACACATGCTACACTTGATCAAGTTCATAATTTACGACTGTACCGGTTGATGCAACAGTTTTCAAAAATCCATTCTGGCTGTTGTCACCACCACACACGCTAGCCCAGGGGGCACTCCTCTGGCTCTTCCAGCAAAACCTCCTTCCCCCCAGCCTGCCCCCCACCTACAGGCCCTCTCTCCAAACAATTGACGTCTTTTTTCCTATCTTTCTCTCTCTCCAAACTATTTTTTCGGATAGCTGCCATATACGGTATTAAACTGAGAAGAATACAGAGAACACATGCTACACTTGATCAAGTTCATAATTTACGACTGTACCGCTTGATGCAACAGTTTTCAAAAATCCATTCTGGCTGTTGTCACCACCACACACGCTAGCCCAGGGGGCACTCCTATGGCTCTTCCAGCGAAACCTCCTTCCCCCCAGCCTGCCCCCTCCCCCCCACCTACAGGCCCACTCTACAAACAATTTAGCCGGATAGGGGACGTATCCAAAGTTGTTGTTTTATCTGCCTCCTGACTTGTGATAGGCAGAGTATGGACACGTCCCCTTAGCTGCAGTGGGAAAGACACTCCCCTTTCCAGAGCAAGCTTTTTTTCCCTTTTCCGTGTTCGAAATATCCATTAAATATAGGGTCCCAAGATAGGGGACGTATACGGTATTAAACTGAGAAGAATCGATACTGCACCGGCTGATGCTAGAGCATTTCTAAATGCATTCCGGCTGTTGTCACCACCACACACGCTAGCCCAGGGGGCACTCCTCTGGCTCTTCCAGCGAAACCTCCTTCCCCCCCCCTACAGGCCCTCTCTCCAAACAATTTACCCGGGTAGGGGGACGTATTAGATATTGTACTGATTCTGAATTGCCTCCTGCAATAGACGGGAATGGAACCCAGATCAACTGCTTGGGAAGTAGCTATGCTCACCTCTATACCACCAGCAGGCACAGCAACTGATAAGAACAGATACTCAACTTGATGTCAGCTGCAGTGCCAGCATGAGCAGTGGTGTCACCTGCAGGCGGTGATGGACCTTCGTTGCACCTAGTTGGGTGCTTCCCTAACATGTGATGGGTATTTGCCTCGCCTTTCTTGGTCTGGGTGAGCACAATTGCCATGAGGGTCACCACCAGGCTGTTGCCTGAGGATTTGGGGTAATGGTGGGATTAAGCAGCCTCAGAGGCATCCATGCATGCTGCCCCTGCTGTTTCCTGTCCATTTCTGTGGTGTTTCCATCATTTTCTGAGGTTTCCAGGTTTTCAGGCAAACTTCCCTGTGAAGAGCTTTGGTCCCCCGCAAAAATGCTCGAGTCTCCCATTGACTTCAATGGGGTTCGTTACTCGAAACGAGCACCCGAGTATCATGAAAAATTTGTCTCGAATAACGAGCACCCGAGCATTTTAGTACTCGCTCATCTCTAACTATGATCTTGTGTTGCACCATTTACATGCTGTACACATTTGCATATGCACTTTATTGGTATTTTTTGCACTGTTTGTGATATTTTGTGATGATGATGTAATTGACTAATGATGTAATTGTTTGCACATGCACTTTACCTTTATAAACTCTGCTTGCATTGTTGGTTGTTGCTTGAGAAAGGCTCAGTCGAGCCAAAACGTCCCACGTCCCACATGGGTAAATAAATTTTGATTTGCCTTTTATTTTTTTGAGAGTGCTGCCTGATTTTTGTTATTGGATCGCAGTCAGGTCACTGGGTTTGAACATCAGCTGTACTGTGTGGTGCTGTCGATATCTTTTTCTTATATACAATATATATACAATATATATAACATATATACATTAAAAAAGATTGTGAGGGTGAAGAATAAAACCCCTTATTTCATGCAAAGCTCCATAGGAAATAGGAAAATGTAAATATGTTTTCATCCACTCTAAATGTAACCCTCTAGTGCCAAATATTCGTTATCTATCATATAGGTCACTGACTGGCCCTTTTAAACAGGCCAGGCTAACTACACACAGGTGTGGACTGTCTTGCAGAAATTATGCTACAAAGTTAGGGTGAATTCACACTTCAGTGGAGCACGGTCCGTGAAATCCTGATACACTTCACAGTACAGCAGTGGCCTCAGGAAGCGCACGGCTTCATATCAACCAATGACGCCGTGTGCTCCCATTCTCAGAAGGAGCACGGTTCAGGATTTCACGGATCCTCCCGGACCATGTTCCACGGAAGTGTGAATTTAGCCTTAATAGAGTGGTTAGACACGTAACCAAATAAAGCAAAAATCACTGCAGCATGTTCTGTATCACTATTTTTCAAGGGCTTCCTCTACATTTCAATCTGGGATCCACTGTTTGTTTTCATCCTTTGGTAAAAATAAGAATGCTTCCATTCATTGACTAGAAATACAAGTCTTGAAAATGGTGAACAAGTACTGTATATTAAAATTTCTGACTAATCTGTGAAAATAAAGTGGCCCCGTCAACTCTCGTGACATGTCTACTGTAATAAATACTTGTATTCTACATGAAGTAATAATTCTGGGTTATGTTTTCTTACAACTTGCTGTTCCTCTGTTATTCCTTTCAGACATGAATACATTGACTTACATTCCCCTTCCCCTAGCAGAGGAAAGGTACAAGAGAAAGTTCTTAGCAATTATCTAGAATTATTATTTCAGACAGAATGTGTGTCTCATTATCTAGATTTTATATAAAAAAGTTACGATTAGTAACTTACCAGTAAAAACTACTCTATCTCTGGAAGGCAGAACATCACATTTTAGAGGTTTCTTAATATCTGCACTGGTTATTATCTTTAACCGCAGGGCCTATGAGGAAATACAAAGTAAGAAAGTAAAATATATACAGTATAGTATACACAAAAATGACAATAATAATAATAAAACCAGGTGTCTGGGAAGATTTTCCCAGGATGTACAATTCCTGAGATATTCTCAAAAAATGACCTGCATTAGCCAATATTAGCCTGGAAGTCTTTCTCTTCATACCTAAACTGCCATACACATGGTCACATGTCCCTTATCAGCCAATAAAAGCTTGCAGGCCCTTTTTCTCCACATCCACACAGTTTTACTGCAGGTTTCCATAAAAACCCAGCAATTTTTCTTCACTGCTGTATGTCAGCTTTAAAAGGGCAGGGCAGAGGAAGCTGGGTGAGAACAAGAAAGACTTGGAAAACAGGTTTTTGCTCTGTGTAGTAACCAGGTTGGCAATGAGAGGTAATTACAGTAGCAGCCAGCTGAGGAGCTCAGGTAAATAGCTCCCCGAAACACAATTCAGTGCTTACCTCCCACAGGCCTTGGCACAGCCTGCTTCTTACACATGGTCACATGCACACAGTTTTATGACAGGTTTATATAACAACCCAGCCAATTTTCTTCACTGCTGTAGGCAAGCCTTAGGCTCGAGCTACACAATGACATAATTAAAGTCTATGGGTGTTGCATTGTGACATTTGACATGCTGCGACTGTGATGCAAGAGTTGAAGAAAAACCCATCTTGGATGGATTTTTTGCGACTGTCATGTCGCAGTCACAGCAAGTAGCACGTCGTAGTGTGACACAATAGCCTATATTTAGAAAAATTGTTGCACGACATTGGTGCAACAAAATGTGTAGCCATAGACTTAAAAGGGAAGAGCACTGTGGAGATCACTGTTAAAGGGGCATTCACTGTGGATGTTACTGTTAAGGGAGTAGGCCGCTGTGGAGGTCACTGTTAAGAGGGCTGGGGTCACTATTAAAGGTGCAGCTGCTGTGGAGGTCACTGTTAAGAGGGCTGGGGTCACTATTAAAGGTGCAGCTGCTGTGGAGGTCACTGTTAAGGCAGGAGGGTACTGTGATAAGGAACCAGGGTATGGTGGCAGTCACTCTTAAAGGGATGGGTGTTGTTGAGGTCCCTTTTAAGGGAGTGGGGTGCTATGAAACTCATTGTTAAATGGGTGGGCTGCTGTGAAAGTCAAAGTTAAGGGGATGAGCTGCTGTGGGCACTGTGGGGAGTCAGTGTTGAGGGATGAGGGTCTGTGGAGTTCACTGTAAAGGGGGCAGGGTACTGTAGAGGTCACTGTTATAGGGGATACTGTAAATATCTTATTTCTTATATAAATAAAAATGAGTTTGTTTGTTTTTCCGTTTGACTGTCTGTTCTTTATGCGTGACCAAACGACTGGACCGATTTTCAACAAATTTGGCACACAGGTATATCTGGTGTCTGGAAAGGTTTTAGACCCAGTCTCAGCTCTCTAGGATGTACCATTCTTAAAATATTTCAAAACATTAGCCAATAGAAGCCTGCAAGTCTTTATCTTCATATCCTAACTGCCATACACACGGTCACATGTTCCTTATCAGCCAATAGAAGGTTGAAGGTCCGTAGTTTCCATGTACACTCAGTTTTATTGCAAGATTCCATAAAAACCCAGACATTTTTCTTTACTACTGTTGGTCAGCTTTAAAGGGCAGGGAAAGCTGGATGAGAACAAGAAAGATTTGGGAAAAAGGTTTTTGCTCTGTGTAGTAACCAGACTGGTAATGAAATGCCAGCAGCCAGCTGACGAGCCTAGGTAAATAGCTCCCCAAAACACACTTCAGTGCTTACTTCCCACAGGTTTTGGCAAAGCCTGTGTCAGGATTCGGGGGCGCTGCGGCCCTCCAGCGGATGTTGGGCGGGTGTGGACGTTCCCGTGTCCTGACGCTATGCGGCGCTCATCTCGAGTGCAAGCCAGAAAATCCTCTTGTAACACTTAGGTTCCTATAGGGTTAAAGGTTTGGCTAGTTTTGCTAGTTTTACTGGCAGGCGTCCCTGCCAGTAATTTTGGTCCATTCAAGGGTGTGGCTGGGATCCCTGCTCCTATCATGCCTTGGGGCTGGGACTCTAGCCACTATTTAGTTTCACACTCGCCATTTATCTGTGCCTGCTATAGAGCCTTGTGCCTAAGCTAGCTACTCTGTGTTTATCCGGTATTCCAGTGACTCTGTACCTTTTTTCCCTGGTTTCTGTTACTGTTACCTACCTTTTGTGTTATCCTCTGTTTATTCCTTGCTTGGTTCCGTTACCTTTTACCCCTTCAGTTCCTGACCTGTTTGGGGTTGTTCCTGCTTGTGTTTTGTTTTGGTTGTTTGTCTCGTGTTCCACTTTCTTCAGTGTAATTGCAGTCTTCGGTTGGGGTCAGCCTGTTAAGGAGTCGGGTTCCCCCAAAAGGCAGGGACAGTGGTTTGGGAGGAGTGTCAGGGCCTCACTTTGTCTGTGTCATTTGTGTCCCCCTGACTCCCTCCTCACATTATAGCAGGCCCATACCCTAGTCGGCTCTCCTGGCGGTTTTATATGAGTACCGATCTATCGGTCACCGACCTCCTGGATGAGCTGACGAATCAGTTTCAGGGCATGGCTGGGTTAATTGCGCAAATGTCGCAGCGTCTGGACGCCATGACTATTCCTGCGTCTGGCGCTGCAAACCCACCTGTGTCACTGCCAGCCCCTGTTTTTCCTATGCACAGTGTCCAGCAGAGACCTAAAATGCTTCTGCCGGATCGCTTTGATGGGAACCCGGACAGATACCGTACTTTCCGGGAGTCGTGTCGTTTGTATTTTAATTTTAATTTTTTCCCCTCTGAAGCAGAAAAAGTGGCTGTCGTGATTTCCCTCCTCCAGGGTCCCCCTCAGGATTGGGCATTGACCCTCCCCTCAGATGCTACTGAGTGGAGTTCCCTGGATAGATTTTTTCTGGCCTTGGGCCAAGTTTATGATGATCCTGACCGTGCTGCATTGGCGGACACTCATTTGTTATCTATTCAGCAGGGTCGCCGCTCTGCTGAAGACTACTGTTCTGAGTTCCGCCAGTGGTGCTCGGTGACTGGATGGCCTGATCAACCCTTGAAAACCCTTTTCAGACAAGGGCTGTCAGACGATGTTAAGGATGCTATGGTCAGCCATCCTATCCCTGAATCCCTGAGTGACTTTATGGCTTTGGCTGTGACTATTGACAGAAGACTTAGAGAGAGACGCAAGGAAAAGCAAGGGGGATCGACTGTACAGTTTAGGCCAGGCTTTTCTGTCAAACCTCCGTCTACTTTCTCTAAGAATATGCCTTCCCAATTTCAATCACCATCTCCCTCTCAATCTTCTGGAGAAGAACCTATGTTGTTAGGCTCTACATCTGCTGCTGCTAGAAGGAGACATCGATTGGAGAATGCCTTATGTCTATACTGTGGAAAACCTGGCCATTTCTTGAGGGATTGTCCATCCAAGCCGAAGTCACCACAGGGAAATGCCAGCGCCTGAGTGATCTCCAGGAGGGTCACTCAGGCGTACAGGTACCTCCTAATTCTGTTAATAAGTTTTTGTTACCTGTAACCTTGGTTTCTGATTCTAAAATTTTTGCTTGTCAGGCCATGGTGGATTCATAGTCTGCAGTGAGTTTCATCCATGTGGTTGTTGCTCAGGCCTTGGGTTTGGAGTTAATTCCTTTGTGTTCCCCCTTTTCAGTTTCTGGTGCAGATTTTACTCCCTTGAATGAGGGACGAATAAAATTTCGCACTGCTGAGGTTATGATGAACATTGGGTGTTTACATACAGAAAAAATGTCATTTTTTGTGATGGAAAAACTAACTGCAGATCTTATTCTTGGTTTGCCTTGGCTCCGCCTCCATAACCCTATATTTGATTGGAAAACTACTGACCTGGTGAAATGGGTGAATTCATGTGGTTCACATCTTAAAACTGTTCCTTCCATGATGTGTACTGTGAATAATGATTTGGATATTCCTGAGTTTATTATTGATTTGAAAGACGTCTTTGATGAGGCCGCTGCAGAAACTCTTCCTCCGCACCGGCCTTACGATTGTGCCATAGACCTCGTTCCTGGGGCCAAGCTTCCTAAGGGTCGCATTTTTAATTTGTCAGCTCCTGAGCGAGAGTCTATGCGTCAGTATATTCAGGATAGCCTGAAACGGGCACATACGGCCTTCTGTCTCCCCTATTGGTGCAGGGTTTTTCTTCGTTGAGAAAAAAGATGGAGGTCTCCGTCCATGTATTGACTACAGGGAGCTCAATAAGATCACGATTAAGGACCAGCATCCTCTCCCTCTGATTCCGGATTTATTCAATCAGGTTGTGGGGGCCCGTGGTTCTCTAAAATTGACCTCCATGGAGCTTACAATCTAATCCGCATCAGGGAAGGCGACGAGTGGAAGACAGCTTTTAATACTCCAGAGGGGCACTTTGAATACCTAGTCATGCCATTTGGTCTCAGCAATGCCCCGGCTGTCTTCCAGCGTTTTGTTAACGATATCTTCAGAGATCTTTTGGGCCGTTTTTTTGTTATATATCTGGACGACATCCTCATATTCTCCCCGGATTTGGAGTCCCATCGGGAGCATGTAAGGGAGGTCCTCTCCAGATTGCGACTTAATCGGCTGTGTGCTAAATTGTCTAAGTGTCAGTTTGGAGTCCAGGAGGTGGGATTTCTGGGATACACACTTACCCCTTGTTCTATAAGTATGGATCCACAAAAAGTTTCTGCTGTGGTTGAGTGGGTTAGACCTACTACCTTGAAAGAGGTCCAACGTTTTCTGGGTTTTGCTAACTATTATAGAAAATTTATCAAAAACTTTTCTGTGGTTGCTAAACTCCTTACTGATTTAACTAAAAAGGGGGCTGATCCTACCTCTTGGACACATGAAACCAAACTAGCCTTCTCTAACTTAAAAAGGTGTTTTACCACTGCTCCAGTCTTGGTTCATCCTGACCCTGAACAGCCTTTTGTCGTGGAGGTTGACGTCTCTGAGACAGGAGTAGGGGCTGTCCTGTCTCAGGGAGTTGAACCCTTTACCAACCTCCAACCTATAGCCTTTTTCTCCAGAAAGTTCTCCACTGCTGAAGTTAATTATGATATAGGAGTTAGGGAGTTACTGGCTATTAAATGGGCCTTTGAAGAGTGGAGACACTTTCTGGAGGGCACCAGACATAAGGTGACAGTGTTAACTGACCATAAGAACCTGCTGTATCTGGACAATGCCAAGAGATTGAACCCCTGTCAAGCGCGATGGGCTTTGTTTTTACCAGGTTTAA
Source organism: Rhinella marina (assembly GCA_900303285.1). Lineage (NCBI taxonomy): Eukaryota > Metazoa > Chordata > Amphibia > Anura > Bufonidae > Rhinella > Rhinella marina. The sequence continues at coordinate 26,121 of ONZH01024097.1, forward strand.
TTTTGTGGTAACTTATCGTCCAGGCTCAAAAAATTTAAAGGCTGATGCCTTGTCCAGAAGCTTTGGTGCCAGTAATGTCCCAGATGAGGAACCAGAAAATATCCTCTCTCCCGGGGTAGTTGTTGCCACTTTGACTTCAGATCTTCTATTGCAGACTCACAGAGTTCTGCTCCTACTACTGTACCCCGAGGTAAACTCTTTGTCCCAGGTCATCTTCAGCTGAAGGTGTTAGAAGAGGTCCATTCCTCAGTTTTGTCGGGTCATCCGGGCATCGCGGGCACTGGATACTTGTTGTCCCGTACCTATTGGTGGCCATCCTGGCAACGTGATGTTAAGGCGTTTGTTAAGGCTTGTGAGACCTGTTCTAGGGCAAAGGTTCCTCGACAACTCCCAGAAGGGCTATTACATCCGCTCCCTTTGCCCAACAGGCCCTGGTCTCACATTTCCATGGATTTTATTACTGATCTTCCTCTCTCCAAAGGTAGGTCAGTAATCTGGGTTGTGGTGGATCATTTTTCTAAAATGTGCCATCTGGTCTCGTTAAAAAAATTGCCTACAGCTAGAGTCCTTGCAGGGTTGTTTAACCGCCATATTTTACGCCTTCATGGAATTCCGTCTAACATAGTGTCTGACAGGGGGGTTCAGTTCGTGTTGAGGTTCTGGAGAGAATTTTGCAGTAGGTTGGGTATCTCGCTGTTCTTCTCCTCCGCCTTTCACCCTGAGACGAATGGGCAGACTGAAAGACTTAATCAGTCACTTGAGCAATATCTTAGGTGTTTCGTTTCTGAATGTCAGAAAAAGTGGAGTGAGTACCTGCCCATGGCCGAGTTCGCTCTAAATAATCATGAAAGTTCCTCGACACGACTGTCCCCATTTTACTGCAACTATGGTTTTCACCCCAGATATTCCGCCGTAACTGGTAATGAATCTAGATTCTCCTCGGTTAAGGACGTCGCTAATCGACTGTGCAGAGTCTGGGCAAAGAATCTTGAGACTCTAAAAAATGCCCAACTCAAGCAGATCAAATATGCAAATAAGAAACGCCGTCCCGGTCCTGAAAACGTAGTTGGTGACAAAGTGTGGCTCTCAACTAAAAATCTCCATCTTCGACTACCATCAGCAAAGTTTGCTCCATGCTTTATTGGTCCCTACATCATCACAGAAATCATAAATACTGTATCGTTCAGATTGCAACTTCCTGGTTCTCTTCGTGTACATCCGGTTTTTTATAGGTCTTTGTTGAAAAAATATATTCCTGCTGTGGTCCCTCATTCTCCACCTCTACCCGTGGTTGTTGAACAAATTATTTACTCTCGCAAAGTACAGAATTCTCTCCAGTACCTTGTACATTGGAAAGGGTATGGTCCTGAGGAGTGTGTCTGGGTGGCTGCCAGAGATCTTCACGCTCCCAGACTCGTTAGAAAATTCCACCAATCTTACCCTTCCAAGCCCGGAGGTCCTGTTAAGGGTCCGGAGGGCCCTCCTCAGGGGGGGGTTCTGTCAGGATTCGGGGGCGCTGCGGCCCTCCAGCGGATGTTGGGCGGGTGAGGGCGATCCCGTGTCCTGACGCTATGCGGCGCTTATCCCGAGTGCAAGCCAGAAAATCCTCTTGTAACACTTAGGTTCCTATAGGGTTAAAGGTTTGGCTAGTTTTACTGGCAGACGTCCCTGCCAGTAATTTTGGTCCATTCAAGGGTGTGGCTGGGATCCCTGCTCCTATCACGCCTTGGGGCTGGGACTCTAGCCACTATTTAGTTTCACACTCGCCATTTATCTGTGCCTGCTATAGAGCCTTGTGCCTAAGCTAGCTACTCTGTGTTTATCCGGTATTCCAGTGACTCTGTACCTTTTTCCTTGGTTTCTGTTACTGTTAGCTACCTTTTGTGTTATCCTCTGTTTATTCCTTGCTTGGTTCCGTTACCTTTTACCCCTTCAGTTCCTGACCTGTTTAGGGTTGTTGCTGCTTGTGTTTTGTTTTGGTTGTTTGTCTCGTGTTCCACTTTCTTCAGTGTAATTGCAGTCTTTGGTTGGGGCCGGCCTGTTAAGGAGCCGGGTTCCCCCAAAAGGCAGGGACAGTGGTTTGGGAGGAGTGTCAGGGCCTCACTTTGTCTGTGTCATTTGTGTCCCCCTGACCCACTCCTCACAGCCTGCTTCTTACACATGGTCACATGCACACAATTTCACTCCAGGTTTCCATAACAACCAAACCTTTTTTCTTTACTGCTGCAGACCAGCTTTAGGCTAGGGCTACACAATGACATGTGTCATGTGACAATAAATCACACAAAACATAGGGCACAACTTCACTGCTACATGTGTCATGCGACATTGATGTCGTGCAACAATTTTTATAATGCGAGAGTCGCAGAAAAATCCATCTTGGATCGTTTTTTTACGACTGACGTGCCGCAGAATCAGCATGTAGCATGCTGCAGTAGAATGAAAGTAACTGGTCAGTTTTAGTGAACATCGAACGCCGTAAATAAAAACCCTGTAAAACTGTGGCAGAACTGTGGCCACTACATCATATGCAATAGTAAATGGTGGCGTTGGAAAGTACAACTTGTCCCGCAAAAAACAAGCCCTCATGCAGCTATGTGAACAGAAAAATAAAAAAGTTATGGCAGTATGAAGGCAGGGAGCGCAAAACGAAAAGGAAAAAAAAAAACCTCCGGGGTAGAAAAGGTTAAATTAAATAGATGAAATATACCTGTGCAAAGTCGGGTCCTTCTGCTAGTCGTCTTATATTATAAAAATGAGTTTCTGTCTGTCTGTCTTTATGCGCATTCAAACTACTGGACCGATTATCACAAATTCGGCACACGGGTACATCAGGTGTTTTTTAAGGGATCAGGAAATGGTGGAGGTCCCAGTTAAGGGGACGGTCCACTATGGAGGTCAATGTTAGGATAGGGCTACACGACGACAGTTGTCGCGCGACATTGTGTCGCACCAATGTCGCGCGGCAATTTTTGTAATGGAAGTCTAGAACAGTGGAGAACTCTGGAAGTCACTGTTAAAGGAGCGAGGTACTGTGGAGGCCACTGTTAAGGGAGCAGGGTACTGTGGAAGTCACTGTTAAAGGGCTGGGATGCTGTAGGGGTCACGGTGATGGAGAACATTGTGGATATCTTTTAACGCACAAAAAATTTAATGAAATAGATTAAATATACTCATGCTTTGAGTTCCACCGATTGCTCCCTGGTCTCTGGTTTTGCACTAGATGTATTAATACCGCTGCCCACAATGGACATCACAGTCCTCATGCCCAGGTCTGCAGTGAACTGCGCAAAGGCAGGATCTCGGCTGGTACTGGGGATGACACAACAAGTGTACAGGGTGGGGGAAGCAAGAGGCTGGAGAGGAGTAATGTGAAAAAAGGCACAGTGGCCAGGGCACCTACACCACTAACCCACCCCTGGGCACTTGCAAGTCCACATTTGCATATGGATTAAACAATGTTTTTTCAGCTGCTGAAAGTCACAAGAAAAGAACAAAGGTACCATTGGAATCATGGGTAGTTGTGTTATGAGTGCCATGTAAGCAGTGTATAACACCCAATTTTGGTGACAGACTCCTATTAAGCTTTTAGATTTTTTTTATGTAAAAATTGAGGCTTCATGTAACTTTGCATCAATTCATGTACTTTACCTGGAACATGCTGTATACATCCACACTATCCTTTTTAGGGGACCATAGTGTTCCAATCATTGAGTTAGGGAAAATAGGCCTCAATGATGGATTAAATCCACATGCAGGTTCATTTTCCTGGACACGAGGATCATACCACCCAAACTCCAAGGAGGGAAAAAGGTTGAAAACCTTCAAAATAAACAAAAAAAGTAAGGAAGTTTAAATATGAACATCATCTTGAATAGTAACCTACTGCTTGAACACATTTGGGTATATCCACTTCTCTTCACTTTCTATACATTACTCTCTACTACTTAACTGGCTGAGCACAAGCATAGAACTGAAGGGTTAACTCCATACACACCTGTACCCATCCACTTAAATGTGACTGGTCTGAAATACCGGACACATGGAGAAGATTGGTCATCACTTCATAGAGAAGAGGTGCCTGCTAAGTTCACAAGCGTGTGCTATGTTTGTGGGGAGGTGGAAGCACCCACCTTGCAATTAATATTATTGTATGTATTGTGTTTAATAGGTTCAAATGTATGAATGTTGACTGTTAGGGTGGGAAATGGTTAACTGCAAAATGTTTGTGCTTACTTGTAAGGCTCCATTCACATGTCCTGTTTTTCTTTCCTGATACGATCCTGATTTTTTCAGGACCCATTGAAATGAATGGATCCAGATCAGGATCAGGATTGAATCAGGAAAGAAAAACAGGACGTGTGAATGGAGCCTAAGGTAAATGGTGGTTCTTTACTGCCTAAAGGTTAAATAAACAGATTAGCTGCCCTGTAAATGAAATTAACACTTACTTTGTCAGCAGTCAGCTCTTTCTCTGGTTTCATCAGTACCACGCTCTGATCCACCACCCGCAGACCACAGAGAGATCCAGGAGCAGCCTCAACCTGGAGAGACACATCTGATCCTGGAAGAACCTCACTAGGGGCAAACTTAGTTGATACCTGGAAATAAATTACAACTTAATAAGAAATAGACATAGAACAACCAGAGACAACCCTGATACCTGACTGAACACTTGTTTAGGGCTCTCTTAGTGTGCATCACATAGCACCCTATCTTCCTGGTCACTCTTGCATTTGGGTACACGGCAAACAATGGTTCTCCAGCCTACGCCTGTCTGCTTCATAAGAAAAGGAAAAACTAAGCAACTTTGTTTCAAAAACAGAAACCAATTGCGGAATCATTGTGCTTTTTTATGGAGTCCCTCAAACATTGAACATATGTCCCCCAAAATGGTTCCATTTAAAATGTAACTCCATCTGCAAAAAAAAGCCCTTATTCAACAATGCCAACGGCTTTTAAAATATGGAAACTAAGAAATACTAAAAACATTTCCACATCCTGGAGTCAGTCATATATTGTGATTAATGATAGAATATTAGATTTTGTTACAATTTAGAAATATAAATTAACTTACTTTATTCTTTAAGCATTTTTGTACAGTGAATTTTGCACTATCTGCTATCATTTCTCCATTAGGCAGAAGGATGTAAACAAGGGCATGAAAAAACGTTGAAGTGCTTGCGCTTAAAGGAAGGTCCAAGGTGACTTTTCCATGGATATCTGTGATAAAAGAAAACATAATGGACTGAAAAATATGTTTTAGCCTTATGCACCTAGTGCATGGATCCACAATACATCATCCATAGCATACTAAGGTCCCATTTTAGAGATAAGGTAATTGTGTTTCATAAAGCTGCTGGCAAGTTCTACATTACAAAATCCTGTAACAATCCATTTTTTTTTCTGTAAAATGACAGCCAACCAACTTTTTTTTTGTAAAAACCTCAAATTTCTACTATTCATAGGCTTATTGTCAGCACCTCCAGCATCAATAACAATTTCCTGCAAACACTGAGCAATTACCCCTTTAGAAATATTTTTTTTTTAAAAAGTTGTATCTACTGTTATAATTCACAGCATGTTCATGTTCACCACGTTTTTAATTAATATTTACTTCAACTTACAGCAAACACATTTTATTGCAATAAATACATGAGTATACCTGTGTTAGTGAACACATTTTACTGTAATAAATACTGTTTCATATCAGTGGGGGTTCGACTCCCAGCCCCACCATCAATCAGGTGTTTTCAGTAGCTGTGGAGCTTGAAACTACAATGGAAGCAGTGGAAACAGAAGGCTCAGTACACTGGGTAGTGCTTATTTACTGAAGCTCAGCTCCCATTTACTTAAATCAGAGCTGAGCTGTTGTACCCCAGCACAGCCATTACACAGTATATGGGATGGCCTGCTTCCAGTTTGCACACTGTATAGTTTCTGAGACCGTGGCTGCCCAAAACAGCTGATTGGTTGAGGTGTCAGATGTCAGACCTACACTGATGTGATATGGACCTATTCTGAGGATAGGCCATCAATATCCATAGCCCAGAGAACCCCACTAAAATCAGCACATCTATGAGATCATCTTGCCTTACCTTCATTAGTGTTTTCAATTTTAATGTCCACTGACCCTGAGTCTATGATAGAAATTTTGGAAACCAACTGTAAAAAATATAACAAATAAATAGGATAAAGGGCTCACATCATGTTTATTTCATCTGTTTAACACACACAAAAACATATATCTTAAACCGATGCCTCATACTGAGTGGAGCATAAGAGCATTTTCTTACTCTGATGATCCCTCTGTTAAGCTGCATTGTGCAGTGCAAGACTGTGTTTGTTTTGTGACGGTGACGTTCCAGGCTTCACATCAGTAAGCTAAGCGGGGACTTCCACTCTTAACCCATCTGTGTCGGTGACATCATAGGGCTCACTGCTAGGCGTAAGTCTCCACTTTTTATCGTGATGCACATCCCCAAAACAAACACACCCTTGCTCTATTCAATGCAGTATTACAAGGAAGAGCATCAGAGCAAGGAAAGGCTCTAATGCTCCACTCATATGTAGTCAAGGAATACAGAACAACTGATATTCAGGTTCAGCCCTGAACCCAGAGAACCCTTTTAACTGTGCAGCAAATAAAATTTGGTAATGTGATATTTGAGGGACATTTGAATGAAGTCAGCACTGGAAAGCCTCATTGGTGTCCTGATTAAGGATTCATTAGAAATGTATAATTAACATATCTTACCAGGTAATGCAGGGACACCTTCTTGACCTGCTCCAGCTCTGTGTGACTTATGATGTATTCCGCATGAACCTTTTGATGACCCTCACATGGAAGAACACCATCCAGAGAATCAAGTTTCAAGAAGCTCTTGCTCCGAGAGTAGAATTGGAAAAGAAAGTGCGAGACAAAACCAAAATCAGGCTGCCGTACACCATAAACATATGGTTGTCTGGGCGCGTCTGTTTGCACCTTTAAAAAAATGAATCAATATAATATATTTCAAAGCATTCAACTGGAATAATTCTATTTTTTTATCCTATTTTTTCCATTTCTCCTTTACAATTCAGATTTTTATCTTATTTATATTTAGCAGACCTCTTAAACTTCATAGATGTTTTACTAGTAAATGACTTCCTTAGTCTCATTATCACAGAGCCTTGTAATAATACAATGAGGAAAAGTCGAAAAATAAATTGACTTTGCTAGTATAACAGTACAGCCAAAGACAAGGGTAATATTGATAACAAAGGGCTGTATATGTTTTTGAAACTTTTCAACATCGTCAATTGTAATGCAATATGCTCTTACATATTGGATTTTTTTTAAATGTTACATTCTAGATTCCAAATTAACATTAAAATAAGTGCACACTCAGCACTATAGTTTGATTGAAACTACTGCATACGAACATACAGACTCTTACCGACAAAAACATGGAGCCTTTCCAGTCGGTTGTATTCAGATTAAAAGAAGCTTGGCCATTCTCATCGGTCACTAAGGTCTGGCACACTGAATCATGGCCACATCTCAGATTAAGTTTAATGTTTGATTTAGGATGACCCGCAACATCTTCCACTTTGATCTAAAACAAGAAATTATAATATATAAAACCTGAACCTGACCTTAAGGACATAGTATATGAAGACAAAGCGACTCACCAAACCACTGTAAGGGATGCCGGGCTTGTAGTTAGTGTCAGCATTGACAAAAGACAGCTTATTGATAACATATGAGATAGTGGTTTGGCTAGTTGATGAAAGTTGCACACCTGCATAAAGAACACATGTTGGAAAAATACATTTCTTAAAAAAACGTAATTGCTAGCTACAGAGAGATATGAAGCCCTGTGGCCCCAATTCAAGATTTACAACCTAACATGTGCCAATTATAATACTGGTGTTTTCTTATTTCTTATGTGATAGAATATCCTTTAGGACTTCTCAAGCAATAGGCAATGCAACTACAAACTCTGCACCCCTCTAACTACAGATGAAATGATAATAACCTGTAATACTATGGTACATCATAAACGGTAGTATTAGTTTGGAGCCGAGATGAGTGAATTGAGTCTAAACAAATAGGATTTAACCTGAATTTTTGCAGAGATGTTGGCATTTTGAAGAGAGAAATTGAGAGAGAGAAATACAGTAAAATACAAAAAATGTGAAAAGGTTTTTTTTTTTTAAAAAAAAAAGTGAGAAATGTCAGGAAAAAAAAATCTAGGAGACCTCAGAGGGTCATATACAAATTGGAAGGCCAACTGTAGAACTTTCGATTCAGGTTTGGACCCAAATCAAGTTGGTTGACTGATTTGGCCAAATAAAACCCAAATCAAATTTCGAGCTTTTCACTCATCTTTAGCTTTGATGCAAATTTTTTTTTGGAGGGGTTCTGGTAACTAAAGATCACGCACAGTTGTAAATTGTACCATATTTATAAACAATTGCGTAAAGGAGAGAGTTAGTCCAGTATGTTGTGGCACACTGTGGTTGATTAGTACAGCCCAGCTACTGACTGACAAATAGGAAAGGTTTGGTTGAAAATAAAAGTGTTTGATAGATATGATATAGTAGCTAGTTTGAATTTATTCTTTTTCTAACTATTGAGGGTTAGTTTGTGCATATCTCTTGTATATTTCTTAGCTCATTTCAATTATTTATTTTTATCAGTGTCTAGCTGGCTGAAGGTTTCTAGGGTATATTGCATGTAGTTAAAGGTGTATTTCAAAATTTTAATACTGGTGTCATTTTATAAGGATAGGCCTCAATATTTGATTTTTGGGGGATTCAATGCCTCACGCTGGAAGTTGTCACCAGAACCAAGCAGTTCCATCCATTATGTATAATGAATGGAGTTGGTAACTGTAAGCTGAAGTGAAAGGGGGCAACGATGCAGTGACCAGATCCATCCACTATACAGAGTGTGGAAGTCGTAACCGGAGCTACTTGGAAACAGCTAATCTTCAAGGGTGCATGGTGACCCACACTGGTCAGATATGGATAGCCTATTCTAAGGATAGGCCATCAATATTAAAAAATCTTGAAATACCCCTTCATGGTGTCTATACATATGGCTCCACCATATGGGCTCTTAAGGGGGAGAGAGGAGAAACCGCCTGCTAAATATCTCTGGCAGCATCTAATCTCCTGGGAGAACAAAAGGAAGGGGCACTGAGGTCCATTGCACCCAAGCATTCTCTCCCTTGACATCATCTGTAAAGTGATGTGACAGGAGCTTGTCATACACATCAGACTGTTGGCTGGACCTAACAAAAATGACAGGCTTAATTGACAATAGTTTAATATGTAGGGGGCTTCAAAAGCTTTTATCCACAATAGATCATGCCTTAAGAGTTTGTCCAAAACCTATTTCTGAATGACTATAACGGGCAATATTGAGTAAAATGTGTATGGCTGTGTGTGTAAAACAATCATCATTGTTTGCTCAAGGGATGTTCAGCCATTAACCTACCTTATAGTATACGGTCACTTTTAGCCACTTTAGGACCGTGAACTGTGCATACGTGTTTAGCAACCTTTTGGTTGCCATCAATTGAAATGGGTACATACAGTATTAGTGCTTAAAGAGGATGGCCAGTTTCTGACTGCTTGTTACCAATCTGTATGTAAGATCACTATATGACAATTGGCAATATAGCCTTTGTTAATATTCTGTACCATTTGCTATTTTTCATATGTAATGTCTCTTTGTCTTTTCTGCTTTCCACATAGAGGTCCTGTCCATTAGAAGGCTGCTGATGGAGGGTCATGTGATCAGGCATATAACCTCCATGTCATGTCTCCTGCATCCAAACACACTGCATCTGCCCAAAACTCACAAAATTGCAAGTGCAGATGGCCGGTGCAGTGTATTTGAACAAAGGAGACATCACATGGAGGTGATTTGCCTGGTAATATGATTCTCCATCAGCGGACATTTTATGGACAAGACCGTTGTATAGTCAGAAGAAAAGACTTGGCATAGAAGGGGGCTATATTAATTAATGCCACTTAATCCTCTTACAAACACATTGATCAGCAAAGGCCAAAAAGTGGCCAAACCCTTTAATATACAGTAGGGCTCATTGTGGAATACTCAACTGTAGTGTTGAGCAAACTTGTGTAACATTAAGTTATGGTCCGTGGTAGCGAAATCCATAACAGAATTCTTAGATAACCCGAACCTTGTATGCCGAACTTCAGCACACAAGGTTGCTCAACACTACTCAACTGTAATTGCATCTACTGCAAGTATCAATTCATGTATTAAACTGCTTTATTTTATTAAATTCTACTGATTTTGTAGTCATTCTTTGACCATTAGAAATGTCAAGTAGTGTGTGTGTTGGGGGAAGAGTGCATGACTTGTGAACGCTTTTCACTTCAATACAATTGTACCACGTTATGATAATAAATCTGGGATGGCTAAAATGAGGTTGATAATGTAGGTGGTTGCCTTGGGGAACATTTCAGGAGGATGCAATACATGGCTAAAGAAATGATACTTTGACTTTACATTTTTTCTATCAAGCCAATCTCAGATGTAATTTGAAGCTCCTGGGACCTTATGAAAAAATATGTAATAAAGATCCCTAACTACAAATAAAAAGCTCAAGGGTATTTGTCCCTCACGTAAGAAAACACAGAAGGGATGGCACTGCTCCTTAACATGCGATCAATCAAATGTATCTGATTGACCGAGAGGCCTGAGGAAGCGTACCTATGCGAAACAGCCGTTGCCGCTCAGTGGAGCCTGTGTGGCGTCCTGGGCCCCTGCTGCCCTGATGTTTTAAGCATTTGTCTAAGGTAATAAAGAAAGCGTTGGACCTTATGGGGGAGGGGCATCCTTGTTCCATTTTTTGGATACTCATTTAAGATGTACCTAACAGTCAGTAATAAATCAGACTTACCAGTCCCCTCCTCTGTAACATAAGCTGTAAATTTCAGTTCATCTCTCATGTTAGTTTCGTTCCTCCAGAACCAAGAATCTACATCAATGGTATGGCAACCAGATCTGTCCAGCTGTGGGAAAGAATTCATATTTATGATCCAATCATTTAACATAACTGTATGCAATGCCAGAAATAACAGAAGGAGTGGCCTGGCAGCTGCTATGGCACCAGTGGTTTACAGGGGCCTCTTGGGCTTCCTTCTAAGTTCTTAAAATCTGCTACTCTACAGCTTATTTTATAGGCACAATGCCACCTTGTTATCATATCTAGCATGCATTCCTTTATGTGGTACTAACTTTGGAACACTTTTACTTATTTATGTGATTATGTGATTCTGCCTGGCACACATTTAGTAATGTCTCTGCAACTAGAATCTGTCTAGAAAGTGACACAAACTGGCGCATTTTGACTAGAGCTTCTACAATAGATTCCTACTGAGATGAAAAGGGAGTGACGCTTAACTGGCTATGTGGGAAATGGGGGGTGGACTAAGATGTTTGGCCTCTTTGAGTAATTTTATACAGTTCTCTATCAGCTACACTTCCATTTTTTAAACCTCTGAAACACAACTTTTTTTTTTACTTTACTATATTACTTACTTATCTAGTAAACCATAGTGTGATATTTCCTTTCTTTTACATTTGCTAATCTGCCTGACATATAGTTTAGTTTCCTTTTAGAAAGTGATGATCGGGCACCCCGATGTTCGGGTGCTCTGGCCGAACACTAGGGGGTGCTCGAGTGCTCGGCCGAGCACCCGAGTATAATGGAAGTCAATGGGAGAAGAGCAGGCACCCCCTGCTCTGAAGAGGGGAGAGTGTCTGGTTCATAGGGAAATATCAGAAAATGGTGGAAACACCACAGAAATAGTTAGGGAACAGCATGGGGAGGATGTCTGGACGCATCTTGGACTCCAAAGTCGCTGATATTCACGATGATGGACGACTATTATGCTACTTTTACGGAATGAAAAAAATACCCCCAAAAAAACCAAGATAACATCGATTTTACAGGAAATATTGTTAGGAAACATAGATTTAATTGTACGTTAAGCGCAAGTGCTGCCAAAAATTACACGGATGAGGCACTCCCATACAGCAGGTATATCACATAAAGGAGGGCCTCATTCACATTGTGATATAATTGTGGGACTCAGACATTCACAAAGCCTGTGCACTAAGGGAAAGAGCTGCCAAAAATTACAAGGATCAGGCACTCCAATACACCCTTTATTACACATAAAGTAGGGCATCAGACATGCCCGTGAAAAGCTATCATTGTTGGCCTGCTGCTGACACTCAAAAACAATAGGGGTGACGTGCTGCTGCTACGCAGACAGTCCAAAAAATGTAAGAGTGACACTCTGCTGCCGAGCTGACCGTCCAAAAAATTTAATGGACACATGCTGCTGCCACTGCACCGCTCAGAGTCACCGCTGACTGTTTCTTTTTTCGCTATCCGCTGCGGAAGGCCGGGGCCCCCCAGCGGCGTGTGCTGCGGCGGCCGTTTCACTCTCGCTCTCTGCAGTAATTCCATGTCCTATTGCGTTTATCTAAGTTGCTGCACTTAAAAAGCTTGAAGTTTGATATTAGGATCGAGTTGGCTGTATGCAGGGAGGTGAGCTACCACCTATTGGAGCCCCTGTTTCTCTGCGCCATTGTTGATGCTGTTTGTTCTGTGTTCCAGGGGTCGGAATCGTTTACTTAACAAATTCGAGTGTTCAAACCAAGCACGGTGGACTGAATACTTGAGCTATGAATAATGGAATCAGACTCCATGCTGCTGCCTCCGTACTTTATCAAACTGTCCCAAATTTAAGTTTGACACTCTGCTGCCGAGCTGACTGTAAAAACAATTTACGGGACACATGCTGCTGCCACCGCACTTTATCAAACTGTTCCAAATTTAAGTTAAAGACAAGCTGATGCCAAGCTGACCGTCCAAAAAAATGATATTCTTCACGTGACATTACTCTGCATAGCAGACCGTTAAAAATGTTCCAGTTTGACACACTAATGTCGAGCTGACCATCCAAAAGAATGATATTCTTGATGTGACATTCTGCTGCAGAGCAGACCGTTAAAAATTTGCAAGTGTGACACGCTAATGCCGAGCTGACCATCTAAAAGAGTGCTATTCTTCATGTGACATTCCGCTGCAGAGCAGACCGTTAAAAATTTGCAAGTGTGACACACTAATGCCAAGAGGACCGTCCAAAAAAATGATATTCTTGATGTGACATTCCGCTGCAGAGCAGACCGTTAAAAATGTTCAAGTGACATGCTAATGCCGAGAGGACCGTCCAAAAGAATGATTTTCTTGATGTGACATACCGCTGCAGAGCAGAGCATTAAAAATGTTCAAGTGTGACATGCTAATGCCGAGAAGACCGTCCAAAACAACAATTTTTTTGATGTGACATTCCGCTGCAGAGCAGACTGTTAAAAATTTGCAAGCGTGACACTCTAATGCTGAGCTGACAGTCGAAATAATGATATTCTTGATGTGACATTCTGCTGAAGAGCAGACCGTTAATAACATTTAATTCTGACACGCTATTGCCTAGCTGACCGTCCGAAAGAATGATATTCTTGATGTGACATTCTGCTGCATAGCAGACCGTTAAAAATGTTCAAGTGTGACATGCTAATGTCGAGTTGACCGTCCAAAAGAATGATATTCTTGATGTGACATTCCGCTGCAGAGCAGACCATTAAAAATTTTCAAGTGTGACACGCTAATGCCGAGCTTACCATCCAAAATAATGATATTCTTGATGTGACATTCCGCTGCAGAGCAGACTGTTAAAAACATTTCAGTGTGACACGCTAATGCCAAGCTGACATTATGGTTGAGTGCCTGCTGATGAGCTGACAGGCCCAAAAATTATGTTGCAAACCGAGCTGGTGAGCTGAGCGGCTAACAAATTTGGGTGCAGGCCCAGCTGGTGGACTTCGAGGGCAGCCTAATAAGGGGAAGAGGATGAGAAGAGGAAGGGGTGCATGATAATACAGTGTATTCAATACACCCTAAAAGCCAGATTTAAGATTCCTTCATGTTAAGCCGCTTTCCTCTGGTGGAGTACAGAAGTCAGGGGCAATCTAGGCCTTGTTCATTTTCATAAGCGTCATCCCGTCAGCATTATCAGTTGACAGGCGGATGTGCTTTTCAGTAATTATGCCCCCAGTGGCACTAAATACCCGCTCAGACAAAACGCTGGCGGCAGGGCATGCCAGCACCTCCAAGGCGTAGAGCGCCAGTTCGTGCCACATGTCCAGCTTAGACACCCAGTAATTATACGACACAGAGGGATCGCTGAGGATGTTGACACAGTCAGCTACATACTCCTTTACCATCTTCCAAAACTTTTCCCTCCTTGTCACACTAGGCCGCTCATCAGGGTGAGGCTGCTGGCGGGGTGTCATAAAACTGTCCCAGGCCTTGGAGAGTGTCGCCTTGCCTGTGTTAGAACTGCTGTGTGTTCCCCTCGTCTCCCCTCCTCTGGTGGCCAAGGAAATACGTACTCTGCCGCCAGAGTTATCAGATGGAAATTTGTGGAATGGGTCACGGGAAAGGCAGCCTATCATGAAGTCAGACAAGGCTTCGCTCTCCCCACCACGAGCATGACTCTCAATATCCTCCTAGTCCTCTTCCTCCTCTTCAGCCCAACCACGCCGAAGAGATGGTGTAAAAATGGTATGCCTACCCTGTTTAGCGGTGGAAACCGTCTCCTCCTCCAATTGGCGCTGAGAAGACGAATCGAGGGTGATCTGGCTATCACCCTGTGTAGGGTCTTCCCCTATTTCCACCTCTTCCACACACAGAGCATCGGCCTTTTTTGTTGAGCAGCGAGCTTTTTAGTAGACACAGAAGTGGAATGGTTACCCTGATAATGGCATTATCGCTGCTCACCATCTGTGTAGATTCATCAAAGTTGCGTAACACCTCACAGAGATCAGACATCAATGCCTACTCGTTGCTTGTGATGAGCGGAAGCTGACTAGAAAGGCGCCGACCGTGGTGCAGCTGGTATTCTACTACTGCTGTCTGCTGCTCACAAAGCCTGCTCAACATGTGTAAGGTGGAATTCCATCTCATGCTCAGGTCGCACAGCGGTGACTTGCGGAAATGGGTGCACATGCTACGCACCTTCACCAGTAGCTGAGACAAATTGGGGTAGGTTTTCAGAAACCGCTGAACCACTAAATACATGTGCCAGGTATAGTATGTTTGGGAGGTTGGCCAGCTCCAAAGCCGCTACCAAGTTGCGGCCGTTATCGGATACGACCATGCCTGGCTGTAGGTTGACTGGCGAGATCCACAGCTCAGCCTGTTCCCTTATGCAACGCCACAGCTCTGCGGCAGTGTGGTGGTTGTCACCCAGGCACGGCCTGTTGCCGCTTACCGACTGCTGTGCTACACTGCTTCCAGCTACTGACAGAAGTCTGAGTGGTGCTGCTAGATGGCAATTCTGCATGGGAAGAAGTGAAGAAGGAGGTGGAGGAAGAGAAGGAGGGGTTGCAGCTGCTACTATAGGTGGCAGCGGAAATCCGGATGTAAGTAGGGTCCGCAATCCTTGACGTGGGTAGCACCTGGGCTATCCCAGGGGATGACTCGCTCCCAGCCTCCACAACGTTCACCCAGTGTGCCGTCAGGGAAATGTAGTGTGCCTGGCCACAAGCGCTTGTCCATGTGTCAGTTATTAAGTGGACCTTGCCAGTAATTGCGTTGGTCAGGGCCCGGGTTATGTTTCTGGACACATGCTGGTATAAGGCAGGGACAGCACACCGGGAAAAATAGTGGCGGCTGGTCCAGGTGCAGGGCGGGAGGCAACTGGGCCTGCGTCTTAGACAGCACGTAACAGAGGGGAAGAGGAGGCAGTGGTGTGACCTGCAGACACAGATTGTGGACCCGGGCGTTCAGCCCACCTTTTAGGGTGCTTTGCTGACATGTGTCGGATCATGCTGGTGGTGGTCAGGTTGCTGGTGTTTACGCCCCTGCTCATCTTGGTATGGCACAGGTTACAAATTACAATCCGTTTATCGTCAGCACTTTCCTCAAAAATCTGCCAGACTGTGGAACACCTAACCCTTGTTAAGGGAGCTGGCCACAAGGTGCTGCTCCGAGGAACAGTTGCGGGCCTGGTTGTCGTGGCCTGCCTTCTCCCTTTTTCCACCCCACTGCTTCTTCCAGCCTGTTGCGCTGCTGCGGATCCCTCCCCCTATGTACTGCTGTCCTCGCTCGGCTTGCCACCTTCCCAGGTTGGGTCAGCTTTTTCGTCGTCCACCACCTCCTCTTCCACATCCTCACTCTGCTCCTCCTCCTGACATGGTGAACTAAGAAGAACCTGACTTAACTGCGTCTCATCCTTATCCTCAACCTCTTGAGACACTAATTGCCCTTGACTTATTGGCAACTGTGTCTCATCATCATCCACCTCAGGAGAAAATACTTGTCATTCCACACCGTCATCGTCTTCAGACTGTGTTTGCTCAATAGGTTGGGAATCAGGGCACAATATCTCCTCATGTCCCACTTCAAGCGGCCTTGGCAAGAGGCCTAAGCCAAGGGACGGTGATGAAAAAAGCTCCTCGGAATATCCCAATGTGGGATCTCTTGTTTGCCCAGACTCTGCATGGTGGGAGGAAGGAGGATTAGGGTGAGGATGCGGTTGCCCAGACTCTTGGCTACTGAGACTGGACTTTGTGGAAGAGGGGGTGGTGGTGAACCGACTGGAAGCATTATCACCTGCAATCCAACCGACTACCTGCTCGCACTGCTCTGGCGACAAGAGTTGCAACTTGTGCCGCCCTGCAAACTGTGACATGAAGCTAGGAGTTTTGGATGACTTTGTTTCTTGGGCTCTGCCAGCTGGCACAGTTTTACCGCGCCCAGAGCCACAGCCACTGCATTTACCATCAGCAGCACGCCCACTTCCCTGTCCCTTAATGCTCGCCTTGCGCATATTGTATAGTATATATGCAACTTGGTCACATATACAGTACTGCAGATTTTTATTAACTGTATGATCGGAAAAATTTAAAAGAATGTCCAGTATTCTGAATGCGCAAACGTTATAGAGCAGCAGCAAATAAGGAACTGCGGCCTAAATTAACAGTATTAAATATGGAGGTCAGCTACAGAGAATTTTGAACGGTTGTAATACGATGTGCACCTAGCGTTACTGAAAGGGCACACCTGGTTTTTTTTTTACACCAGCAAAAATTTTAAAAAAGACTTATTTCACAAGGAACTTTGGTCTTTTTTGAACAGCAAAATTTGTTCTACCTACCCAAATCCTATCCCTATTGTTTAATTCCCTCCTTGGGAAAATTGAACCGCAGCAGCAAATGAGGAAATGCGGCCTAAATTAATGGTATTAAATACGGAGGTCAGCTACAGAGAATTTAGAATGGTTGTAATACGCTGTGCACCTAGCGTTACTGACAGGGCACACCTGGGGTTTTTTTGGCAACCGAAAAAAAAAAAAACGTATTTCCCAATGGATGTTTGAACAATGATAGTTACCCTGCCTATAGAAATTCTATTAATACGCAAATGTTATACAGCAAGAAGCAAAAGAATTACTGCTGGCTTAACAGCAGAAATTATAGCAAAGTATGTCAGGTATATAGTATACAGAGAGTGTCCTACAGCATGCAGCAGCAGCAGCACATGTGTCATTAATGGCAGGCCACCTAGTGCTATTTTCACCACCTTTAAAGTACTCAAATATTAGTAAATAAAGGTTTGTGACAGATGTAATGGGCCTTACAAGGGCTTTTGGGTCTTTTTGTAGCGATTTCTATCCCTGCCTAGCGTGCTTCTCTCCCTACAGTGTATGCCCCTCCTTGCTGCAGCAGCGCTTGTGGCGTTAATGGCAGCCCGCCTAGCGCTATTTTCAACACCTTCAAAGTAATCAAAAGTTATAAATAATAAGTTTGTGCCACATATAATAGTCCTTAAAAGTGCTTTTGGGTCTTTTGGAGTGATTTCTATCCCTGCCTAGCGTGCTTCTCTCCCTACAATCTCTTTCCCTCCTTGCAGCACCTCTCCCTGTCTAACACTGGCCGGGTCACATGTCACCGGGTGCTTTATAGGAACCGATGAAGCGTTCCCGGCCAGCCAATCAGTGTAATGCCAGTAGCTAAGATGGCTACTGGCATTACACTGAATGCCATACCTCCAAGGGGACTCGAGCATGGCGCTCGAGTACACGCGGTATTTGGCCGAATACCGCGTATACCCCAGCACCGCAATGTTCGGCCGAATAGTGTATTCGGCCGAACATGTTCGCTCAACACTACTGTTAGATTACCACATTTAATAGTGTCCACTGGTTATACACATCCTAAGTTTTTTCCCACCATATTAATTTCCCTTTTAAATACTATTTCCTTGAAATTAGACCTTCCTTGAAATTAGACCTTCTAAAGTCTTGCACTTTTTTAATAGTGTATGATGGCTCCTAGTCTGCTTTTATATCAAACCATAAACACTGGTGGTCATTTGAACCTAAATGTTCTTCCACCTTAACCTAGGCCACCAGAACCCCATTTGTGAAGACTAAACCTAGAAGTTTATCTCCTCTGGTTGGTGGCTTCACTAGCTGTTTTTGAGTGGTTCCTTTAAGTAAATCAGTTGCATATAAGAGCACTCGAGATACTGCAGTCTACACCAGGCATGTCACCCATAGCTACAATATCTCCATTTTCTGCCCTTTGAGAAATTTCAGCAACCAACTTGTTTTATAATTCTCACTTTGACCTGGAGTCCTATAAACCACATCAGTTCTAATAACAGTCCCCTCCTTAGCTTGCATGCAAACCCAAAGAATTCCAAGCTCATTGTGTGTGCGCATCCTGAATTTCTAAAGATTTAAGTCTATCATGGACATAAATGGCTAGTCTACCACTTTTTCACCTGCTTTGTCTCTCCTGTACAATGTGTATCCAGGTATTGGATTTTCTCAATCATTACAATACTTAAACCATGTTATTGCAACAAGGTCAAAATGAACCTTATTTATGATAGCCATAAGTTTGAAAATCCTATTTCCTAAGCTACTAGTGTTTGGATATATTGTATGTAGCATATAGCTAATATGGGGTAAATTATTCATAACTTTAACTCCATCTACTGAGTGAGCAACATTTTCGTCACTATCATCACACTAAGTAATCAAACTTACCGGGGACATTAATCATTATTATTAGTGAACATGTTAAAAACTGAAACTAAATATAGAGGAGACAAGCCCGGGAATGCAAGATCACCCATAAAGCTGTGCAGCCAGCCATTCCACAGATAGCCATCTCATGTGATGTCACAGCCCTATAAAACTCTCATCCTGTGCCGTCTCTACCATTGTCCTGTGAGCTGAGCATAGGTAGAAATATGGTAAGCACTCATGCGCTAGGAACAGTGTTGCTGAAAATAATTAATAGAAGAATATTGGAGAAGGGAGAGTGCAAGGATGTGTCAGTTTTATTAATTTATTCCTAAATCAGTCATAAACATAAAGATAAGTAATTCCAATTCCAAGATGGAAGACTTTATTATCCCAGTATCATTGTGCCAACTAGTACCATCCAGTCTGCACCCCTTGGGGGGGCAGGTCTTAATGATGACCATCCTCACGTTTTGCTGGCTTTGCTTCTTCCAAATCCACCTTCAAAGTGTCTATGTCGTAGAAAAGTCAGCAAGATGCAGAGAGAGGAGGAACAGGATGTTCCTGATTACATATTCTCATTGATATTAGATGATGTGGAAAAGGAGGCAAAACAGATGGCAGGAGAAGGACTCCCACCTGTAGGGCAGGAGAGCGCTGGGGTTGGAGAAGTGGGTACGTCAGTAAATTGTGCCCCCACCTAACCAGCCAAACCCCATATCAATAACAGCCCCTATTTAAAGGTGCCTTGCGGTCATTAACACTGAAGACAGACTATACAGTGTGGTCTTCATTATTAAAAGAAAGGTAGCTGCCTCCTCATGATTGGCTGTGTGATTCTTCACTGCAGCATGGTCACAATCCACTCGCAGCATAACTGCTCCATGTTGCCCGACCCTAAGGCCGAGTAGTCTGGGTATACCTGATTTATGGCAATTTGTGACAAATAATGCATAATTGATCAATTTATTGTGGAAATTTATTATTATTATTATTATTATTATTATTATTATTATTATTATTATTATTATTATTATTATTATGATTATTATTATTATCATTACTACTACTACACTCTAGTCATTTTGGGCTACAGAATATATATATTTTTTAAAAATTTTAGCTCTTTCCTTTGTACAGATATTATTCCCTGTGGATTTGCAGAGTACCAGATTTTCTGCTCACAATGAGTGGATAAAAGCCCTGATGGCTCATGTGTATACATTATATTTTAACTCCTGATAGCTCATAAAGAATTATTTTAGCTAAATTCTTATCAGTTTGATAAGTTAATTCTTCAGTTAATTGATGCTTTAAGACAATTATAAAGTATGAAAAATACTACCTCACCTTTCCAGTGACTAGAGAACATAATGTACCCTTCTGCCGTAATAGAGATTCACGGCAAATTGTAGCTGTTAAATTCCCTTGTACTGGCTTTCCATATGTGTACCTAAAGATTAGAAGGAAATAATGAAGATACATTTTTTTTCTCCTTTAAATTTCCTTTCTTCTGTATTACATGCAATTACAATCTAAAAAGAGAAGGTAGATATATATCCCCTCAAAATCCACCCCCACCGCCCAACCCTAGCGGTCCCACGATGTGTCCCCAGTTACATAATGTAAATTTTAATATATATATAGATATATATATATATATATATATATATATATATATATATATATATATATAAAATTGTGTATAAACATAAATATATATAAAATATAACAAATATATGTAATTAAATAAATGTATAACAAATAAATAAAATAGATGAAGGGTGTAGAGAGGAAGATGCCAACTACTCAGGTCACGCTCCCCATACCTTAGACCATTTTTCCCCAGCCTTCCTTTGGGTATATAAAATATTCTTGTACCACTTCACTTTGTTAACCAAATATGTCCACTGCTCTACTCTGGGGGTCTCCCAGGATAACCAAGTTCAAGAACATGTGCAAAAAAATTGGCACCAGTTATATCACAAGGGGTACAATTAGAGGTCTCTCTTAAACCCGTTTTTCTATCCAAAGTGGTGTAATATAAAGCCTATGTAAAATATTAAATTGAACTAAAGAGTGATTAAAATTATGTGAAACTCTTTTTAAATTCAGAAAACTATTTCCCTGTTTCTCAGACACAACACTAATGCCCTTAGCTTGCCAGGCTATTTGCCCTGGAGAAACCAATTTATTAAACAGTGCCTTAAGTAGTATTTTATATAATTGAGATACCTTTACAATTTGACCCGTAACCCCTATCAAATCATTCAAAAGTGAGATATAATCTATCACCAATCGTGATTTATCTTTTAAATTAGAAAGTGCTGAACGTAACTGAAAGCATCTAAACCAATCAAAATCAGGAAGATTCAAAGTCTGTACTAAACAAGAATGAAGATAAATTTTAATAAGACAAAAAATTATAAAAAAAAGTAAAGGTGTAAGAGGTATTTAAATGATTCCGTATTTGTAAAAAATTAGATACAATTAACATAAACACAACTGACTGTCCTTAGTGGTTTACATCCCTACTTATATAACACTTCAAACAGTTGTAAAAGTAAGACTGGTAATGGAAGTTTGGTCTTCCTTGGTTAGTCAGCAGAACAAGCATGAGCTATCTGCCTTAAAGGCTATGGACACCTCTGGGGGCATATTTTCCATTATTGCATTCTACTCATTTTGGGCTACAAATCATTTGTTCAATTAGTCTTTATAAAAAATTTCAGCGGTTCTTGTACTACAGGGTCTAATTGACAATGTATCAGGGCACATGCTGCTCTTCTTTCATGCACATTAAAAGTAGGCCAGCCATTATTTCCCACACCATAGGTGCAAATAAACTGACAAAACAGCTGCGCAGTAGTGACTTGAGAAATAATGCTAATAGTATGTCAAGGCAATAGCATGGGTTGAGGAGCCGTGCTCATGGGTGCTGGCTACATTATACAGCTGGCACCAGGTTCTCACTGTGCCTGGACAAGAGATAAGGTAGCTCCAAACCTTGTAGCTGTTTTAGGCTACAGCCTATGTTTATGGCTTAGGTAATGCTTTTGACACCTCTACTCAAATCTCAGAATATGACGTCACTGCAGTAAGTATGGTGTGCCTGAGTGTCTTAGCAGAGTTAACACACAAACTCTTAACTCATATTTCTTAACTCCTCACGTTATCTTGAAACAAAAGCCATTGGCAAGCAATTGAAGGTGTTTAAGCATTTAGTTTAGATAACATTGTAACCAATAAGCTATCAAGGAGTATGCATTCTAATAATTGAATGAACAAATGTATATATAGAACGCTAAAAGTATGGGAAAATAACAAATATTTATTGAGTACTAGCAGAAAGACCTGGCTTCGCCTGGGTATATTTCATCTATTTCATTTAATGTTTCTGTGTGTCGTTGCAGAGAGAAAGTCAATGCAGCTGACAGAAGTTGATTTTTACCCTCATTTTTTTCAATCCCTATTTGCTGCGGAGTGGGAGGGGGCATGACCTGACTGGGTTGGGGGCGTGGTTTACCGGGACCTTGGGGGGTGAGATACCCTGTCAGATTGGAGACGGGCTTGGGTCTGCTGGGGAGTTTCAGCAGCTCGCTGTTGTTTGTGCCATACCCTGTCAGATTGGAGACGGGCTTGGGTCTGCTGAGGAGATTCAGCAGCTCGCTGTTCTTTGTGACATACCCTGTCAGATTGGAGACGGGCTTGGGTCTGCTGGGGAGTTTCAGCAGCTCGCTGTTGTTTGTGACATACCCTGTCAAATTGGAGATGGGCTTGAGTCTGCTGGGGAGTTTTAGCAGCTCGCTGTTGTTTGTGACATACCCTATCAGATTGGAGACGGGCTTGAGTTTGCTGTGGAGTTTCAGCAGCTCGCTGTTGTTTGTGACATACCCTGTCAGAATGGAGACTGGCTTGGGTTTGCTGAGAGTTTTCATTATCTCGAGCAGCAGCCGTGCGTTTTGCTGCAGGAGTCTTGCGTCCAACAGCAGTTTTCCTTTTTGGAGGCTTGGCAGTCCAGTATAGGTACAGTCTATTTATGGCTGTGTTGTTATGGAAACCTGGTAAATTAAATGTGAACTTGGCTGATACACGTCATATGACTGAATATTTAAGGACCTGCAAACTGCTATTGACTAATACAGTAGCTTGGTTGCTATAGAAACCTGGTCTATAGCTGTGTGCACATGGAGAGAGAGAGTAAGGACCTGTGAGCTTCTATTGGCTGATAAGGGACATGTGACCATGTGTATGGCAGTTGGGACCCGGCTTTGCCTGGGTATATTTCATCTATTTCATTTAATGTTTGCGTGTGTGTCATTGCAGAGAGAAAGTCTCCTTCCCACCCATTCCTGTAGCTGATGGAAGTTGATTTTTACCTTCATTTTTTCAATCCCCATTGGCTGCGGAGTGGGAGAGGGCGTGGCCTGACCGGGGGCGTGGTTTAGTGGGACCTTGGGGGGGTTGCTTTTAAGTCCTTTTAGTGGAAGAAAACATCTTTTATTACTACTGAATGGTAGTAGTCTAATATTAGTCTATTTCATCTAATGTTTCTGTGTGTTGTTGCAGAGAGAAACTCACCAAGTTTATTTTTACCTTCATTTTTTCAATCCCCATTGGCTGCGGAGGGGGAAGGGGGCGTGGCCTGACAGAGTCGGGGTGTGGCTTAGTGAAACCTGGAGCAGGTGTTGTAAGTCCTTCTTTTGAGAGTGGTGTGAATCACAGGTCGGTGCCATGGTAATTTATGAGGACACGCAATGGGTAGCAGTGGAAGATTTACTACTGAACGGTCATAGTCTAAAATTAGTCTAAAACATAAGTTATATTTATGGTAACCGGAATACCCCTTTAACAATATCATCCACAGCGCTCTGCCCCTTTAAAGCATTAAATAGAAATGACTGGATTGTTACCTGAGATCCTCAGCTGGCTGCTAATTACCTGGCTGTGTTGTTATGGAAACCTGCCGTCCCTGTGTGTGTCTGTGCAGAGAATGGCAGTTGGGGTTTAAAACCAATGCTGTCAGGCTAATATTGGCTAATGCAGGTCATATTTTGGGAATATCTCGGGAACGTTATGTCCTAGAGAGATGACACCTGGTCTAAAACCTTCCCGGGCACCTGATGTACCTGTGTGCCGAATTTGGTGAAAATCGGTCCAGTAGTTTGGTCGCGCATAGAGAACAGACAGACGGACAGACGGACAGACAGGCAGACAGAAACTCATTTTTATAATATTAAAAGATACAAATCAAATAAAAACCTATAAAGGTGAATCCATATATAAGTCCCTGAGTTGATACAGTGGGGTAATATTAGATCGGATAAGTGGTAATATAATATTGATCTGGATACAGTGAGAATATTAGATCTGGTGCAGTGGGGTAATATTAGATCTGGGTGCAGTGGGGTAATATTAGATCTGGGTACAGTGAGGTAATATTAGATCTGAGAGCAGTGGAGTAATATTAGATCTGGATACAGTGGGGGTAATATTAGATCTGGGTACAGTGGGGGTAATATTAGATCTGGATACAGTGGGGGTAATATTAGATCTGGGTACAGTGAGGGTAATATTAGATCTGAGAGCAGTGAGAGTAATATTAGATCTGGATACAGTGGGGGTAATATTAGATCTGGGTACAGTGGGGGTAATATTAGATCTGGGTACAGTGAGAGTAATATTAGATCTGTGTGCAGTGGGGGTAATATTAGATCTGGTACAGTGAGGGTAATATTAGATCTGAGAGCAGTGAGAGTAATATTAGATCTGGATACAGTGGGGATAATATTAGATCTGGGTACAGTGGGGGTAATATTAGATCTGGGTACAGTGAGGGTAATATTAGATCTGAGAGCAGTGAGAGTAATATTAGATCTGTGTGCAGTGGGGGTAATGTTAGATCTTGGTACAGTGGGGGTAATATTACATCCGGGGCAGTAGTATTCTATCTGATCTGTACAGTATGTGCTCTTTGTTAGTAATTGTTATACAAAGTCTCAGCAATTCTTGTAGACCTGATGGTGGTAGTATTTCAGCCGAGTGTGGATACTAGTCCTTGTAATCTCATCTCTCTGCCTGGTAAAAACCACTTGACCTTCAGACTTCCTAGTCACTGAATATAGTGCTTATGGTGTATGATGTAGTATTATATACTGCATTGTCAGCCATTATTGTCATGTATTATAATATCATAGTCACTGATGTAACCATTAAGATAAATACAGGAACCAGTAACATACAGGAATCGTACAGAGAAACCAGTAACATACAGGAACTGGTGAAATACATGACTTCTCTCGACTAAAGGTCCCATCAGACATGTATCTCATTGAAGATCAGAACCCAATGTATCTCTACTTTTTTCCATAGCCAGATGTCACCTCAATATCCTCAGTGTCCTGAGATGAAATAGTATCCAGGTATCATAAATGTTAGAAAAGGTAAAGGATACAGAACATAACCTACGGGTTTTGGGTGTATAGCGCGCCCTTACTCATGGTTACTAAGACTGTAAAGAATGTAGCACGCAATCTTATTATGAAGGGAAACCTATGGAATATCAATGTGATACAGCTGGAAAGTAAATAAGGAACTTTCACCCTCTGATACTTAGGGAGCTTAGATCGTGTACAAAATCTACATGTATTGATGTAAGTTTTATGTGTGTAACACAAAGAGAAAGTAATAGGCATTTAAAGACTAATTATTTATGACACCAATCACCGTAATTATTATAAAGATAGATTATTATATAGATATAAAGATAGATGTACACCGTCATTTCATTCACCTGAAGTCCAGCTAATAGCAGTTGTCTTAGGTAGGTTTTTCAAACCACAAAATTACATAATGTGAGTCCACATCACATCTGTACTGCATGTCTTTGTGTAATGTTTTTACTGTCTTATATATTTGCAGCAGTTCTTCTCCCCCCCCCCCCCATAGCCTCCAGCACCGGGCGGTTGCGGGGTAGGATACGGATGCTGCCTCCCATTTTTGCTGCTCTGCTTTTATGAGGAACTTTCCCTTCCTGGCAGCGACACATTGTAGCAGGGAAACTTCAGATTCCTCAGTGTTGTTTCCCAGGAGAATGAAATCCTTGATTTGTCTTCTTTGTTTGCTGAGATGTCTTCAGAGCAGGAGGAGAAGCGGGTAGATAGCGGTGCGCACATCTTCAGAAACACGCTCCCGTGTCAGGCGGGGTATAATTACATTAACCCTTTATAACACAACATGCATAGTGCTCTTAAAGGGATCCCCACCATGATATCATCCACTTGTCCTAAAGAGAAGGATGAAGGACGTGTTCCTCATGGGTTCCAGGGGTCATCCATTTTGACCTTCTACCAGGCAGGTCAGGGGGCAGAGAAGGTTCTGTAGGATGTAACTTCTAGGTGTCCTTCAGCTGCTGGACAGCTCCTTCCAGATTCCACTCCATGTACTTGATGGTGTCAGGGTCTGTATGCTGGGGCTCTTACGGCCCTTGGTCTGTTGCATTTACTAAAATAGAAGTGCAGCTCCACCTCTACATTCGGGTTCATACTTTGCATTCACAATGCTGATGGTTTCTATTGGAAACAGTCAATACTCCGTTGACAAGTGTGGCCCTAACAGCTGGTTTATACTATGTTAGAAATCCATAATGCAAATCATTAGACCAAGATCTATACTGACGGTGAGCAAGAGGAAAATCCTGGGATCAACTGTGAGTAAATGCAGCTTTGTATGTGACTGGAGTATAGAGCAGGATGTATCCGCAGAATTCTGCATTCAGCACTGGAAGGAACTCTAGTATATGGCAGGATGTACGTGTGAATGCAGCTCTGGGTGTGACTGGACTATAAGACAAAATGTAACGGCAGAATTGTGAATGCAGCTCTGGAAGTGACTAGTGTATAACACAGGTTGCAACAGTAGAATTGTGAATGCAGCTCTAGATGTGACTGGAGTGTAAAATATGATGTAACAACAGAATTCTGAAGTATGCGACATGATGTAACAGCAGAATTGTGAATATAGCCCTGGATGAGACAGACGTAGAAGACATGATGTAATGCAGAATTGGGAATATAGCCCTTGATGACACTGGAGTACAAGACGTGATATAGTGGTTGAATTGGGAATGCAGCACTAGATATGATTGGCATAGTAGATATGAAGTAACATCAGAATTGTGAATGCAGCTCTGGATGTGACTGGTGTAGAAGACTTGATATAATAGCAGAATTGGGAATGCAGCTCTGGATGAGACTGATATAGAAGACGTGATGTAATGCAGCTCTGGATGTGACTGATGTAGAAGACATGATGTAAAGCAGAATTGTGAATGCTGCTCTGGATGTGACTGGTGTAGAAGACATGATGTAAAGCAGAATTGTGAATGCTGCTCTGGATGTGACTGGCATAGTAGATATGAGGTAAGAGCAGAATTGTGAATGCAGCTCTGGATGTGAGTGATGTAGAAGACATGATGTAATGCAGAATTGTGAATGCAGCTCTGGATGTGACTGGCGTAGAAGACATGATGTAATGCAGAATTGTGCATGCAGCTCTGGATGTGACTGGTGTAGAAGACTAGATATAATAGCAGAATTATGAATGCTGCTCTGAATGTGACTGGTGTAGAAGACATGATGTAATGCAGAATTGTAAATGCTGCTTTGGATGTGACTGGTGTAGAAGACTTGATATAACAGCAGAATTATGAATGCAGCTCTGGATGTGACTGGAGATGACATGATGTTCACAGTCATGCTGAGGGGACAGCTGGTGACTGTACGGTTGTTATGTCCTTTGTATAATATAATGGACGCCACTCTGCTCGTCATCTGAACATATGTGTTCTAAATAAGAAATTAGTGAATGCGCTAATGATATGGCGAGGGTTAATGAAGCCACCGCGGCTCCTGCGGCGCTCGCTGACAGATGAGTCTTTGTCTGTCATCTCACAGTCTGACTCATCCCTTCCGTCCCCTCCATGATTGACTCACTCCTGTATCTTCCCACTCATCCTCGCACTGTAGGACTGGGAGTCAGGGGTGTGCCCCTCCCCCACTTACCGTCCCATCCCCAACGCTCTCCGGTACTACCGCAGGATCACATCCTGAGCCGCAGGGAACCCTCAGTGTTCATGGGGGGGTCACACCTTACAGGAGAGGGCAGATCACAT
Source organism: Rhinella marina (assembly GCA_900303285.1). Classification (NCBI taxonomy): domain Eukaryota; kingdom Metazoa; phylum Chordata; class Amphibia; order Anura; family Bufonidae; genus Rhinella; species Rhinella marina. Next base: position 54,430 of record ONZH01024097.1, read on the forward strand.
CAAGGGCAAAAGGGGCAGTTGTATCTGCCCCCAGTGTCCTGTCCTGGATGACCAGTGTGTGACCTCCTCCCTGGTGACTGGGGCCTAATCTATATCATGGTACTGGTTGTGGTATTACATGAGCTCTGTATGGTGGTATACGTCTACTGTATGGTGGTATTATATGAGCACTGTATGGTGGTATTATATGAGCACTGTATGGTGGTATTATATGAGCACTGTATGGTGGTATACGACTACTGTATGATAGTATTATATGAGCACTGTATGGTGGTATTATATGAGCACTGTATGGTGGTATACGACTACTGTATGATAGTATTATATGAGCACTGTATGGTGGTATTATATGAGCACTGTATGGTGGTATACGACTACTGTATGATAGTATTATATGAGCACTGTATGGTGGTATTATATGAGCACTGTATGGTAGTATACGACTACTGTATGATAGTATTATATGAGCACTGTATGGTGGTATACGTCTACTGTATGATAGTATCACATGAGCACTGTATGGTGGTATTATATGAGCACTGTATGGTGGTATTATATGAGCACTGTATGGTGGTATTATATGAGCACTGTATGGTGGTATACGACTACTGTATGATAGTATTATATGAGCACTGTATGGTGGTATTATATGAGCACTGTATGGTAGTATACGACTACTGTATGATAGTATTATATGAGCACTGTATGGTGGTATACGTCTACTGTATGATAGTATCACATGAGCACTGTATGGTGGTATATGTGAGACTGTATGGTGTATTATATGAGCACTGTATGGTGGTATTATATGAGCACTGTATGGTGGTATTATATGAGCACTGTATGGTGGTATACGACTACTGTATGATAGTATTATATGAGCACTGTATGGTGGTATTATATGAGCACTGTATGGTAGTATACGACTACTGTATGATAGTATTATATGAGCACTGTATGGTGGTATTATATGAGCACTGTATAGGTGTATACGACTACTGTATGATAGTATTATATGAGCACTGTATGGTGGTATTATATGAGCACTGTATGTAGTATACGACTACTGTATGATAGTATTATATGAGCACTGTATGGTGGTATTATATGAGCACTGTATGGTAGTATACGACTACTGTATGATAGTATTATATAGCACTGTATGGAGGTATTTATATGAGGCCACTGTATGGTGTATTATATGAGTACTGTATGGTGTAAACGTCTACTGCTATGGTGGTATTACATGGAGTACTGTATGGTGGTATACGGCACTTACTGTATGATAGTATTATATGAGCACTGTATGGCCTGGTATACGTCTTACTGTATGATAGTATTTATATGAGCACTTGTATGGTGGTATTATATGAGCACTGTATGGTGGTATATCGACTACTGTATGATAGTATTATATGAGCACTGTATGGTGGTATTATATGAGCACTGTATGGTAGTATACGACTACTGTATGATAGTATTATATGAGCACTGTATGGTGGTATTATATGAGCACTGTATGGTAGTATACGACTACTGTATGATAGTATTATATGAGCACTGTATGGTGGTATTATATGAGCACTGTATGGTGATATTATATGAGTACTGTATGGTGGTATACGTCTACTGTATGGTGGTATTACATGAGTACTGTATGGTGGTATACGACTACTGTATGATAGTATTATATGAGCACTGTATTTTGGTATTACATGAGCACTGTATGGTGGTATTACATGAGCACTGTATAGTGGTATTACATGAGCACTGTATAGTGGTATACGTCTACTGTATGATAGTATTATATGAGCACTGTATGGTGGTATACGTCTACTGTATGATAGTATTATATGAGCCACTGTATTGGTGGTATTACAACTGAGTATTATATGATCTGTATGGTGGTATTATATGAGTACAGTGTATGGTGGTATACGAGCACTGTATGGTGGTATACACATGTACTGTATGATAGTATTATATGAGCACTGTATTGTGGTATTACATGAGCACTGTATGGTGGTATACGTCTACTGTATGATAGTATTATATGAGCACTGTATGGTGGTATTACATGAGTACTGTATGGTGGTATACGAGCACTGTATGGTGGTATACAACTACTGTATGTGGGTATTATATGAGCAATGTATGGTGGTATTACATGAGTACTGTATGGTGGTATTATATCAGTACTGTATGTGGGTATTATATATGAGCACTGCTTGGTGGTTTTATATGATCAGTGTATGGTGGTATTATACGAGTACTATATGGTGGTATTATTCAAGTACTGTATGGTGGTATTATATCAACACTGTATGGTGGTATTATATGATCAGTGTATGGTGGTATTATACGAGTACTATATGGTGGTATTATTCAAGTACTGTATGGTGGTATTATATGATCAGTGTATGGTGGTATACAAGCACTGTATGGTGGTATTATATCAACACTGTATGGTGGTATTATATGATCAGTGTATGGTGGTATACAAGCACTGTATGGTGGTATTATATCAACACTGTATGGTGGCATTATATGATCAGTGTATGGTGGTATACAAGCACTGTATGGTGGTATTATTCACACTGTATGGTGGTATTATATGATCAGTGTATGGTGATATACAGCACTGTATGGTGGTATTATATCAACACTGTATGGTGGTATTATATGATCAGTGTATGGTGATATACAAGCACTGTATGGTGGTATTATATCAACACTGTATGGTGGTATTATATGATCAGTGTATGGTGGTATACAAGCACTGTATGGTGATATATGAACAGTACTGATAAAGGGTTATTCCCATCTTATACAATGGGGGCATATTGCTAGGATATGCCCCCATTGTCTTATAGGTGATGGTCCCACCGCTGGGACCCGCACCTATATCGAGAACGAAGTGAGGAGCTCTGCACCCGGAGGACCCCGGGTTTCCTGGGGTCCGGCCACCACCAGGCGCAGCTCTCCGCTGCACTAATAGAAATGAATGGGAGCGCACTGCGCATGTGTGGCCACTGCTCCCATTCCTTTCTATGGAGCCGACGGAAATAGCGCATGCGCAGTGCGCCCTCCTTGTCTTTGGGGGCTCCGTTCTCGATATAGGTGCGGGTCCCAGCGGCATCACCTATAAGACAATGGGGGCATATCCTAGCGATGGGAATACCCCTTTAAGATCTTTTTTTCCTTTTTTTTCCTTTATCACATTCCACAAGCCGTCAATATATCTTCATGGTGGCTTATTTTTTATTTATTTTTTGTTAGATAAGTTGTATTTTTGTATTTTTTAATGGATCCAATGGACACATAAAACTTGATGAACCTTTTATTAACCCTTTCTGGGGCAAAACAAAATGTAGCAATTCCGCCATTGTTTTCTGCAGGATTATCTGTCATTTTCTTTGGCACCATTCTGAGGTGTTTGTGACTTTTTAATCATTTTTATTCTGTTTTCTTAAAATCTAGGATAAACAAAAACAGTAATTCTGGTATTTTTTTAAAAAAATTATATGTAACATTATAGCATTTATTACGCTGGGGAAATAATGGTGTCATCTAATAGTCCGGGTTATTATGAATGTGGAAATGTAATTATGTGAATGAATACTGCATTTTAATAAAGAAATGTTATATTGACTTTTTTTATTTTTTTTTTACATTTTTCAAGTCCCCATAGGGCACTTCACCACTAGGGGGCTCGATCACTAGTATAATACACTGCAATACAGATGCCCAGGACGATAAGACATTTGGAAGAAGCCAGGCCAAAGTAAAAGAGTCCTTTATCCTGGTTTACAGCAGTGATCGATAACCTATGGCAGTGTAAACTGGGAGTAGTAGTACCACAACAGTTGGGGTGCTGTAAGTTGCAGATTGCTGGTTTCGAGGGTCATTAGCAGGGGTGCACCTGGCCTTTCTGCTGCTTGAGGATAAAACTGAAGCAGCGTGCACGTGAGGATGGGGTTGTGAAGAGGTTGCTGGGAGGCACAGGGCCCGTTCAAAAATTTGCTGTGGGGCCCAGTCAGTTCTAGTTATACCACTGGTACCCACTGTGCTCCCCAATACTACACTGCAGAAACAGATAATCCCCTGAAAATACTATTACCGCACAGATAGTGCCCCATCAACAGTGCCCTAAAAAATAACTATGCCCGGCAAATAGTGTCCCTGAGACTCATAGTGCCGTAAGCATAGTGTCCTCCAAAAATAATTGTGCTAAACTGATACTGTGCCAGGTGCCCCCCAATGTAACAGTCCTCCCAAGAGTCCCACCAATAGTAATAATTTTCTGCCAGAGTGCACTATGTGGCAACAGTGCACCCGGTAGTAATATTGTCCCTCCCTCACAGATATAATAATGCCCCCATAGTGCCCCCAGTAGTAATAATTCCCCCCTATAATTTGTGTCTGTGCAAAAAATACCCTTTTATATTGTGTGACAGTACAAAAAAAATGACCCCTTATATTTTTTGCCAGTAAAATAATTTCCCCTTATAATGTGTGCCAGTACAAAAACGTTCCCTTATAATGTGTGCCAGTACAAAAACGTTCCCTTATAATGTGTGCCAGTACAAAAACGTTCCCTTATAATGTGTGCCAGTACAAAAACGTTCCCTTATAATGTGTGCCAGTACAAAAACATTCCCTTATAATGTGTGCCAGTACAAAAATGTTCCCTTATAATGTGTGCCAATACAAAAACGTTCCCTTATAATGTGTGCCAATACAAAAATGTTCCCTTATAATGTGTGCCAGTACAAAAACGTTCCCTTATAATGTGTGCCAGTACAAAAACGTTCCCTTATAATGTGTGCCAGTACAAAAACATTCCCTTATAATGTGTGCCAGTACAAAAATGTTCCCTTATAATGTGTGCCAATACAAAAACGTTCCCTTATAAATGTGTGCCAATACAAAATGTTCCCTTATAATGTGTGCCAGTACAAAAACGTTCCCTTATAATGTGTGCCAATACAAAAACGTTCCCTTATAATGTGTGCCAGTACAAAAACATTCCCTTATAATTTGTTGCCAGTACAAAAACATTCCCTTATAATTTGTGCCAGTACAAAAACATTCCCTTATAATGTGTGCCAGTACAAAAACGTTCCTTATAATGTGTGCCAGTACAAAAACATTCCCTTATAATGTGTGCCAGTACAAAAACATTCCCTTATAATGTGTGCCAGTACAAAAACGTTCCTTATAATGTGTGCCAGTACAAAAACATTCCTTATAATGTGTGCCAGTACAAAACATTCCCTTATAATGTGTGCCAGTACAAAAACGTTCCCTTATAATGTGTGCCAGTACAAAACGTTCCCTTATAATGTGTGCCAATACAATAACATTCGTTTATAATGTGTGCCAGTACAAAAACGTTCCCTTATAATTTGTACCAGTACAAAAACATTCCCTTATAATGTGTGCCAGTACAAAAACGTTCCCTTATAATGTGTGCCAGTACAAAAACGTTCCCTTATAATTTGTGCCAGTACAAAAACATTCCCTTATAATGTGTGCCAGCTACAAAACATTCCCTTATAAATGTGTGCCAGTACAAAAACATTCCCTTATAATGTGTGCCAGTACAAAAACGTCCCTTATAATGTGTGCCAGTACAAAAACATTCCCTTATAATTTGTGCCAGTACAAAAACATTCCCTTATAATGTGTGCCAGTACAAAAACATTCCCTTATAATGTGTGCCAGTACAAAAACATTCCCTTATAATGTGTGCCAGTACAAAAACATTCTCTTATAATGTGTGCCAGTACAAAACGTTCCCTTATAATGTGTGCCAGTACAAAAACGATCCCTTATAATGTGTGCCAGTACAAAAATGTTCCCTTATAATGTGTGCCAGTACAAAAACGTTCCCTTATAATGTGTGCCAGTACAAATATGTTCCCTTATAATGTTGCCAGTACAAAACGTTCCCTTATAATGTGTGCCAGTACAAAAACGTTCCCTTATAATGTTGCCAGTACAAAAACGTTCCCTTATAATGTGTCCAGTACAAAACGTTCCCTTATAATGTGTGCCAGTACAAAAACGTTCCCTTATAATGTGTGCCAGTACAAAAACGTTCCCTTATAATGTGTGCCAGGACAAAAACGTTCCCTTATAATGTGTGCCAGTACAAAAATGTTTCCTTATAATGTGTGCCAGTACAAAAACATTCCCTTATAATGTGTGCCAGTACAAAAACGTTCCCTTATAATGTGTGCCAGTACAAAAACATTCCCTTATAATTTGTGCCAGTACAAAAACATTCCCTTATAATGTGTGCCAGTACAAAAACATTCCCTTATAATGTGTGCCAGTACAAAAACATTCCCTTATAATGTGTGCCAGTACAAAAACATTCTCTTATAATGTGTGCCAGTACAAAACGTTCCCTTATAATGTTTGCCAGTACAAAACGATCCCTTATAATGTGTGCCAGTACAAAAATGTTCCCTTATAAGTTGGCCAGTACAAAAACGTTCCCTTATTAATGTGTGCCAGTACAAAATATTTCCCTCTATAATGTGTGCCAGTTACAAAACGTTCCCTTATAATGTGTGCCAGTTTACAAAAACGTTCCCTTATAATGTGTGCCAGTACAAAAACGTTCCCTTATAATGTGTGCCAGTACAAAAACGTTCCCTTATAATGTGTGCCAGTACAAAAACGTTCCCTTATAATGTGTGCCAGTACAAAAACATTCCCTTATAATGTGTGCCAGTACAAAAACGTTCCCTTATAATGTGTGCCAGTACAAAAATGTTTCCTTATAATGTGTGCCAGTACAAAAACATTCCCTTATAATGTGTGCCAGTACAAAAACGTTCCCTTATAATGTGTGCCAGTACAAAAATGTTTCCTTATAATGTGTGCCAGTACAAAAACATTCCCTTATAATGTGTGCCAGTACAAAAACGTTCCCTTATAATGTGTGCCAGTACAAAAACATTCCCTTATAATGTTTGCCAGTACAAAAACGTTCCCTTATAATGTGTGCCAGTACAAAAACGTTCCCTTATAATGTGTGCCAGTACAAAAACGTTCCCTTATAATGTGTGCCAGTACAAAAATGTTCCCTTATAATGTGTGCCAGTACAAAAAGGTTCCCTTATAATGTGTGCCAGTACAAAAACGTTCCCTTATAATGTGTGCCAGTACAATAACATTCACTTATAATGTGTGCCAGTACAAAAACATTTCCTTATAATGTGTGCCAGTACAAAAACGTTCCCTTATAATGTGTACCAGTACAAAAACGTTCCCTTATAATGTATGGCAGTACAAAATTACCCCCTTATGTGCGCCAATACAAAAATGTTCCCTTAGAACCTGTGCCAGCACAAAAAAAAACATTTTAGTGCCCCCTGTAAATCAAATGTCTACATAGTGGCCACCTTAGAATATGTGCCAGTACAAAAATGCCCCCTTATAACGTGAGTCAGTACAAAAAAATCCCTCTTTTAGTGCCCCAGTAGAAGGAATGTCCCCATAGCGGCCCCCTTATAATGTGTGCCAGTACAAAAATGCTCCTTTTTACAGCCGCAATTTCCACATAGTACTTTCTCCAGTTACAGAATAATGACCCCCACCCCATTGTGGCCGAGCACCATGCTGCCAAATAAAACTAATAAACTGAAATACTTTACTCCATTCTGCCGTCTGGGACGCGGTGTAAGACATGGATGTCTTCTGGTCTGTGCCCTGAGCTCTATGCAGTGTAATAATGATGTCACCGGCCTATGATAGGCTGCAGGAACCAGAACTAAAGCCTTTTAGAGGAACCGGTGGGCCAGGAAGACATCACTGCCGACGCAGCATTCAACTGTACTGCTGTCCTGAGTGCTGCCTGAGGCGATCCTCATTGGTGGTGCACCCCTGGTCATTAGAGTGCTGCACTGAGGTCGTGTGGTCGGAGGTGACAGATAACAGGACCCTGAATGATACGGGGGGAAGTTGAAGAATTCACAAAGAATATTTTTGCCGATTCATTTCTCTGGGGTTTGGAGAACAGCTGGGGGCGACTCGCGGAGGCGATCAGTGAGTCACGGAGGATTCGTGTAGGGGTAATTATACGCGATAGTAACAGATTAGTATATTTCACACAGAACAGGCTCCACCTGACAATCATTGACTTCACCTCCTGAGCACCGACACATCGACATTCACCCCGTACTATCGCTCTGACGGGGAATACCAGCAGGGTCTCTCGTTAGGAGCCGTGCTTCTCTAAAGTGCCATCCAGGGGGAATCCGTTTTCTCTCTGACCGCATCACACTAGTCAGTTTTTCCCGAAGATCAGACGCGTGAACTGGCCCATGGACTTTAATGTGTCAGTGCTTATATTTTAGGAATCAGTGCTTAACCAGTTAAGACATTAACTATTTTTGGGTCATAATTTCTGTTTTTGAATGGGACGTCCCCCCCAATCAATCAGGTTTCTCTGACGTAGTGATCTTGCAGGGGATATCATTAGTCCAGGAGGAGCGTGAAAAGTGTTGCTCACATGCATAAGAAAGGATTGTTCTAGGATTTCCCGCTAGGAGAGGGAATGAGAGAGCTGCATCGTTCACACGGTTGCTTTGGAGACATAACTACCTAAAATGATTTTTCAGGGGGCTGACAGTAGATTCCATTAACCAGAGGCTGCAAGACTTCCCAAAATATGGAGATATGGTTGTGAGCTAATATATTTTACATTGCATTGATCTGGGGGAGCTTAAAGGCTATGTATACCTTCAGGGGCAATTTTTTTTGTATGATGGCATTTTACTCATTTTGGCCTAAAGATAATTTTTTCAATTGGTCTTTATTGAAAACATTGAGCCCTTCACAAAGGGTTAACTGTTTTTCTAGCTGTGTTACTGGTACTTTCACTCTAATAACCCTGATCTCTAAATTACTAATGGGTCATTGACACTTATTTAAGCCACATTCTTATCAATAAGGATTGAGCTTTGATGTGTGATTATAAGGTCTGAGAGCTGAGATAAGGAGACCGTCAGTTCCCTCTCTGATCGAAGAGAGAGAAAATTCAGATTCTGCTGGTAGAGCATCTCAGCTCTGTACAGAGAAAAGGGCTCTGTATTTTCAACAAAGACCTTCTTCACTCCTGGGTCTTTTTCACTCCAGGGTCTTCTTCATTCCAGGGTCGTCTTCTTCACTTCCGGTTCCTCTTCAATCCCGGGTCCTCTTCACTCCCGGGTCCTCTTCACTCCCGGGTCCTCTTCCACTCCTGGGGTCTTCTTCACTCCAGGGTCTTCTTCATTCCAGGGTCTTCTTCTTCACTCCCGGGTCCTCTTCTTCACTCCAGGGTCTTCTTCACTCCAGGGTTCTTCTTTACTCCAGGGTCTTCTTTACTCCAGGGTTCTCTTCACTCCCGGTTCCTCTTCACTCCGGTTCCTCCTCACTCCTGGTTCATCTTCACTCCAGGTCCTCTTCACTCCCAGGTCCTCTTCACTCCCGGGTCCTCTTCACTCCAGGGTCTTCTTCACCCCCGGGTTTGCCTCACTCCTGGGTATTCTTCACTCCCGGGTCCTCTTCACTCCTGGTTCCTCTTCACGCCCGGGTCCTCTTCACTCCCGGGTCTTCTTCCCTCCTGGGTCTTTTTCACTCCGGTTCCTCTTCACTCCTGTTCCTCTTCACTCCAGGGTCCTCTTCTTCACTCTCAGGTCCTCTTCACTCCAGGGTCTTCTTCACCCCCGGATTGGTTCACTCCTGGGTCTTCTTCACTCCCGGATCTTCTTCACTCCAAGTTCCTATTCACTCCCGGGTCTTCTTCATTCAAGGGTGTTCTTCTTCACTCCAGGGTCCTCTTCACTCCTGGGTCCTCTTCACTCCCGGGTCCTCTTCCTCACTCTTGGGTCTTTTTCACTCCCGGTTCCTCTTCACTCCTGTTCCTTTTCACTCCCAGGTCCTCTTCACTCCCAGGTCCTCTTCACTGCCAGGTTCTCTTCACTCCAGGGTCCTCTTCACTCCCGGGTCCTCTTCACTCCCGGGTCCTCTTCACTCCCAGGTCTTCTTCACTCCAGGGGTCTTCTTCATTCCAGGGTCTTCTTCACTCGCGGGTCCTCTTCACTTCTGGATCTTCTTCACTCCCAGGTCCTCTTCACTCCCGGCTCCTCTTCACTCCCGGCTCCTCTTCCCTCCCGGCTCCTCTTCCCTCCCGGCTCCTCTTCACTCTCAGGTCTTCTTCACTCCCAGGTCTTCTTCACTCCCAGGTCCTCTTCACTCCTGGCTCCTCTTCACTCCTGGCTCCTCTTCACTCCAGGGTCCTCTTCACTCCCGGGTCCTCTTCACTCCCGGGTCCTCTTCCCTCCCGGGTCCTCTTCCCTCCCGGGTCCTCTTCCCTCCCGGGTCTTCTTCACTCCCGGGTCCTCTTCACTTCCGGGTCCTCTTCACTCTCGGGTCCTCTTCACTCCCAGGTCTTCTTCACGCCCAGGTCCTCTTCACTCCCAGGTCCTCTGCACTCCAGGGTCCTCTTCTTTACTCCCGGGTCCTCTTCTTCACTCCCGGGTCCTCTTCTTCACTCCCAGGTCTTCTACAGGCAGTTCCTTCCTCCTCATGGCTTGGTGTTTGCTCTGATATTGTCAGCTGTGAGATCTTATATAGACAGGGCAGTGTCCTTCCAGACCATATCCAATCAGGGTGCAGAACATCTCAGAGATGATCCAGACAAATGGGAGGACCCAGAGTGAAATGTCAAGTGTCACCACAAAGGGTCTGAATACTTATGTCCATGTGAAAGGGTCCGAATACTTACGTCCAGGAGAATCTGCAAACCTTTTTCACTGTCATTATCAGGTATTGCGTGCAAATTGATGGGGGGAAATGAGAACATTTTTTAGGCTGCAATATAAAAAAATGTGAAAAAAGTGAGGGTGTGAAGACTTTCTGAATGCACTGTATATATGAATAATTAAAAAAGCACAAAAAATCGGTGACTAACATCACTGTGGCCATTAATGTGTGTAGCATACAAGGTGGATGAAAGAAGCTGAAGGCCTGAAGCAGGAAGACACGTAAGTGCAGGGAGAATAGAGTGCACAATAGGTACGTGTTGTCTGCTACCTCTAGTCACATCCAGCTGTCTCTCTCCCTCCTCTCCACCTCCCGGCATCATGGAAAGTGAGTCAGCTTCTCCTGGGGAAGAGGGTTTGGTACATTGGGTAAGGCCTTGTTATTCCCATCCAGCAGTAAATATGAAAAGCTCTAGATCTGATTCTGATACCAGGGAACTCATTATAAATTAGAGGTAGAAAATGGAAGGCAAATGTATGAGCAAAACAATAAAGAGACGAGCGAGACATCTGATTTCACATATATATATATATATATTTCACATATTTGGGAGGGGGGGCAGCAGGGCTTGTGGCTAAAGAGCAGAGCTGCCAAATATACAATGAGCCGTATGGAGAATCTGATTCAAATGTTATTATACCAAATCAGCATGTCTGTAATGGAATATAGGATGATATAATAGTAATAGTGCTAAAAGGTCATTAGAGTGCTCTGTTTATTAGCTATTAGTCTCATTAGAGTGCTATATTTATTATACGTGCCATTAGAGTGCTCTATTAACTATAGGTCTCATTAGAGTGCTCCATCTATAAGGATTGATATATTTATTATACATGTCATTAGAGTGCTCTATTAACTATAGGTCTCATTAGAGTGCTCCATCTATAAGGATTGATATATTTACTGCATATAAGTCATTAGAATGTGCAATTTATTAAAGTCAGTAGAATGATGTCCTAACATGTTTACCACATACACGTCTTTAGAATAGTGAACTTATTGGCTATGAGTAATCAGAATGCTTTGACAATTGAATCCATTTATGGCATCTATAAGTCATTAGAGTGCTCTGTCTGTAGACATATCATCAGAACCCTTACCAGTAGTTTATTGACTATAGGTCTCGTCAGAATGCTGGGTCTTATAGAATGCTCCATTTATTGTTAGATATAACATTAGAAAGCTCAATTCAGCTATAACTATAGGTCTGATTAGAGTGCTGTGCGTTATGTGAGTCATTTGAGTGATTTATCTTATAGAATGCTCCATTTATTGTAGATATCACATTAGAAAGCTCAATTTAACTATAACTATAGGTCTCATTAGAATGCGCAGTCTTATAGAATGCTCCATTTATTGTAGACATATCATTAGAAAGCTCAATTTCACTCTCTCTAACTACAGGTCTGATTAGAATGCTCTTAATCTTTTATAGAAGACAATATTTATTGTAAATGTTTCATTATATTTTCTGAGTTATTTAGAGTGCTCCATTTATTGTAGATATGTCATTAGAAAGCTCTGTTTAACTATTACTACAGGTCAGTTTAATCTCTTAAAGATCGCTGTACTTATTGCAACTGTCTCATGAAATGTTCTGTCTTATGTAGAGTGCTCCATTTCTTGTAGATGCCATTAGAGTGTTCAATGTAAGTAGAATGCCGTCACAATCATAGATTTTCTGCAGGTAAGTGTTCAGAATGCTCAGTGACTGATTAGAATGCTCTAACGTAATTTTGTTATTAGAGTGCTACATTTGTTACATATTAGAGTGCTCATCTTGTATATGAACTCCGAATGCTCAGTTCATTGACTATAAGTCAACATAAGAGTGGATCCTTGAACACTAATTTGTCTGCCGCTGGGTGATCTGAAGTGTGCAGTCTCAGGAACATCTCCACCCTTCACACGTAACCCCCACAAGGAGGTGTGGACCTTGCTGGTTGGATTCCTAGGTTGTGGCCCCCAGAGCACTCACCAGTTGGCAGTGAGGATGCTGCTAGTAATGTCTGGACCAGAAGCTGTGGTGCAGTATGGTGGGAAGGATACGACCGACCAGAGTGTGAGACAACGATAATGTCCGGCGTCAAACACCATCCAACAAACGTGAAAGACGAAGGAACAAGGTCAAAACAGAATAAACAGCTCAAAGGAAATAGTGATGAGTCAGAGTCCTCCTTAAATATGCTGCCAGCTGATGTCATCAGGTCCTCCAGTAGCTGGGTGCACTTGTATCACATCTTCTCTTCCCTTTTACTGGATCTTACAGTCCCTCGTGTTTGCAGTTATATGTATCCCATCTTGTCCTCCTGTTGCTGGATCTCACAGTCCCTCATGTTTGCAGTTGTATGATGTCTTCTTCATGTCCCTGGATTTTATAGTCCTTCGTGTTGACAGTCATACCACATCTCCTCCCTGTTGTTGGATCTTTGCGGTTATATCATGTGTTCTCCCTCTGTTGCTGGATCTTGCAGTCCCTCCTGTTTGCAGTTATATCACGTGTTCTCCCCCTGTTGCTGGATCTTGCAGGCCCTCCTGTCTGCAGTTATATCATGTGTTCTCCCTCTGTTGCTGGATCATGCAGTCTCTCCTGTTTGCAGTTATATCATGTGTTCTCCCTCTGTTGCTGGATCTTGCAGTCTCTCCTGTTTGCAGTTATATCATGTGTTCTCCCTCTGTTGCTGGATCTTGCAGTCCCTCCTGTTTGCAGTTATATCATGTGTTCTCCCTCTGTTTCTGGATCTTGCAGTCCCTCCTGTTTGCAATTATTTCATGTGTTCTCCCTCTGTTGCTGGATCTTGCAGTCTCTCCTGTTTGCAGTTATATGATGTGTTCTCCCTCTGTTGCTGGATCTTGCAGTCCTGTTTGCAGTTATATCATGTGTTCCCCCCCATTGCTGGATCTTTAGTCCCCTATGTTTTCAGTTATATCACCTCTTCTTCTCTCTGTTGCTGGATCTTGCAGTCCCTCATGTTTGAAATTATATCACCTCTTCTCCCCCCTGTTGCTGGATCTTGCAGTCCCTCCTGTTTGCAGCTATATCATGTGTTTTACACCTGTTTCTGGATCTTGTAGTCCCTTTTGTTTGCAGTTATATCATGTGCTCTCCCCCTGTTGCTGGATCTTGCAGTCCCTCCTGTTTGCAGTTATATCATGTGCTCTCCCCCTGTTGCTGGATCTTGCATTCCCTCCTGTTTGCAGTTATATTGTGTGTTCTCTCCCTGTTGCTGGATCTTGCATTCCCTCCTGTTTGCAGCTATATCATGTGCTCTCCCCCTGTTGCTGGATCTTGCAGTCTCTCCTGTTTGCAGTTATATCATGTGTTCTCCCTCTGTTGCTGGATCTTGCAGTCCCTCCTGTTTGCAGTTATATCATGTGTCTCCCTCTGTTGCTGGATCTTGCAGTACCTCCTGTTGCAGTTATATCATGTTTCTCCCTCTGTTGCTGGATCTTGCAGTCCCTCCTGTTTGCAGTTATATCATGTGTTCTCCCTCTGTTTCTGGATCTTGCAGTCCCTCCTGTTTGCAATTATTTCATGTGTTCTCCCTCTGTTGCTGGATCTTGCAGTCTCTCCTGTTTGCAGTTATATGATGTGTTCTCCCTCTGTTGCTGGATCTGCAGTCCTGTTTGCAGTTATATCATGTGTTCCCCCCATTGCTGGATCTTTAGTCCCCTATGTTTTCAGTTATATCACCTCTTCTTCTCTCTGTTGCTGGATCTTGCAGTCCCTCCTGTTTGAAATTATATCACCTCTTCTCCCCCCTGTTGCTGGATCTTGCAGTCCTCCTGTTTGCAGCTATATCATGTGTTTTACACCTGTTTCTGGATCTTGTAGTCCCTTTTGTTTGCAGTTATATCATGTGCTCTCCCCCTGTTGCTGGATCTTGCAGTCCCTCCTGTTTGCAGTTATATCATGTGCTCTCCCCCTGTTGCTGGATCTTGCATTCCCTCCTGTTTGCAGTTATATTGTGTGTTCTCTCCCTGTTGCTGGATCTTGCATTCCCTCCTGTTTGCAGCTATATCATGTGCTCTCCCCCTGTTGGCTGGATCTTGCAGTCCCTCTTGTTTGCAGTTATATCATGTGCTCTCCCCCTGTTGCTGGATCTTGCAGTCCCTCCTGTTTGCAGTTATATCATGTGCTCTCCCCCTGTTGCTGGATCTTGCAGTCCCTCCTGTTTGCAGTTATATCATGTGCTCTCTCCCTGTTGCTGGATTTAGCAGCCCCTCCTGTTTGCAGTTATATCATGTGTTCTCCCTCTGTTGTTGGATCTTGCAGTACCTCCTGTTTGCAGTTATATTATGTGTTCTCTCCCTGTTGCTGGATCTTGCAGTCCCTCTTGTTTGCAGTTATATCATGTGCTCTCCCCCTGTTGCTGGATCTTGCAGTCCCTCCTGTTTGCAGTTATATCATGTGTTCTCCCCCTGTTGCTGGATCTTGTAGTCCCTCTTGTTTGCAGTTATATCATGTGCTCTCCCCCTGTTGCTGGATTTAGCAGCCCCTCCTGTTTGCAGTTATATCATGTGTTCTCCCTCTGTTGTTGGATCTTGCAGTACCTCCTGTTTGCAGTTATATTATGTGTTCTCCCTCTGTTGCTGGATCTTGCAGTACCTCCTGTTTGCAGTTATATTATGTGTTCTCTCCCTGTTGCTGGATCTTACAGTCCCTCCTGTTTGCAGTTATATCATGTGTTCTCCCTCTGTTGCTGGATCTTGCAGTCCCTCTTGTTGCAGTTATATCACGTGTCTCACCCCTGTTTCTGGATCTTGCAGTCCCTCCTGTTTGCAGTTATATCATGTTTCTCCCTCTGTTGCTGGATCTTGCAGTCCCTCTTGTTTGCAGTTATATCACGTGTCTCTCCCCCTGTTGCTGGATCTTGCAGTCCCTCCTGTTTGCAGTTATATCATGTGTTCTCCCCCTGTTGCTGGATCTTGCAGTCCCTCTTGTTTGCAGTTATATCACGTGTCTCCCCCCTGTTTCTGGATCTTGCAGTCCCTCCTGTTTGCAGTCTTCAGTTACATACAGTAACACAATTACATCAAGGTTTTTCTGCTTTAATAATTTTCAAGGCCAAACACTCCATGGAACGAGATTTTCAGGTTGTTCTGCAGCAGGAGAAGACCCCGCACTGTGCAGTCACTGCCGGAAGGACTCATGGGCGCCGCTTCTCGCTGTCATTATTGACTATTGTGTCTTTGCGCTGTTCCTTTATTTTTTTTACCCCTTGTGGTTTGTTTGTTTTTTTTCTGAGTATGATTGCAGCAATCCTGCACAGGACGAGGCGCTGATTGACGGCTGCCAGGGGCGCCAAGCTCCAGGCTCAGCACAGACCGCGCTCAGTGACTTACCCTTTTTCCAGTCACAATATAAAAGGGATGAAGATGAAGTTCCTGTAAATCATGACTTAAAGGGTTGTCAAGCACCCACGGTCATGTGGAGAGGGGCACAATGATGAAGAGGGGGCAGCGGGTATGTGGCAGGAAATTACTGATGAAGGGTAAACCATAGGAAAGAAGAGGTCAGGGGGTAGGTGGCAGAGGTACAGCAGAGGACAGGGCCCCACAGGGGGCCACAAATACCCCCTTATACCCCTATGATAGTCCTGCTAACACACCAGCCACACATCAAGAAGGTAAAATGTGTCAGCATGGAGGAGAGGACAGACTGTAACTGTAACGACCCCTCAGCTGTGAGAAGTATTAGATCTGTAGAGGTGAACATGAGTGCCATTCACACACAGCAAACAGAGATCCTGAAAACAGTAAAGGAATTCAATGTGAAAATGGCAGAATTTTTCACTGCAGAATGGTAAGGGTTAATAGTTTGTTCTGGGCGATATCATCAGTTTTTAATCGTATTCAAATGAGATCCCGTAAGAGCCGCGTCAGCAGGAGAGCGAAACCGAACCCGCGCCCTCCACACAGCATGATGGGGGGAGTAGTGCTGTGTGCTCCTCCGAGGCAGTGTGATAAGGGGGTAGGATAGGATTAGATACACAGCTCAGCAGACTGTATCACACAGGATAGGATTAGATACACAGCTCAGCAGACAGTATCACACAGGATAGGATTAGATACACAGCTCAGCAGACTGTATCGCACAGGAGAGGATTAGATACACAGCTCAGCAGACAGTATCACACAGGATAGGATTAGATACACAGCTCAGCAGACTGTATCGCACAGGAAGGATTAGATACACAGCTCAGCAGACTGTATCGCACAGGAGAGGATTAGATACACAGCTCAGCAGACTGTATCGACACAGGAGAGGATTAGATACACAGCTCAGCAGACTGTATCACACAGGATAGGATTAGATACACAGCTCAGCAGACAGTATCCACAGGATAGGATTAGATACACAGCTCAGCAGACAGTATCACACAGGATAGGATTAGATACACAGCTCAGCAGACAGTATCACACAGATAGGATTAGATACACAGCTCAGCAGACAGTATCACACAGGATAGGATTAGATACACAGCTCAGCAGACAGTATCACACAGGATAGGATTAGATACACAGCTTCAGCAGACAGTATCACACAGGATAGGATTAGATACACAGCTCAGCAGACAGTATCACACAGGATAGGATTAGATACACAGCTCAGCAGACAGTATCACACAGGATAGGATTAGATACACAGCTCAGCAGACAGTATCACACAGGATAGGATTAGATACACAGCTCAGCAGACAGTATCACACAGGATAGGATTAGATACACAGCTCAGCAGACAGTATCACACAGGATAGGATTAGATACACAGCTCAGCAGACAGTATCACACAGGATAGGATTAGATACACAGCTCAGCAGACAGTATCACACAGGATAGGATTAGATACACAGCTCAGCAGACAGTATCACACAGGATAGGATTAGATACACAGCTCAGCAGACAGTATCACACAGGATAGGATTAGATACACAGCTCAGCAGACAGTATCACACAGGATAGGATTAGATACACAGCTCAGCAGACAGTATCACACACAGGATAGGATTAGATACACAGCTCAGCAGACAGTATCACACAGGATAGGATTAGATACACAGCTCAGCAGACAGTATCACACAGGATAGGATTAGATACACAGCTCAGCAGACAGTATCACACAGGATAGGATTAGATACACAGCTCAGCAGACAGTATCACACAGGATAGGATTAGATACACAGCTCAGCAGACAGTATCACACAGGATAGGATTAGATACACAGCTCAGCAGACAGTATCACACAGGATAGGATTAGATACACAGCTCAGCAGACAGTATCACACAGGATAGGATTAGATACACAGCTCAGCAGACAGTATCACACAGGATAGGATTAGATACACAGCTCAGCAGACAGTATCACACAGGATAGGATTAGATACACAGCTCAGCAGACCAGTATCACACAGGATAGGATTAGATACACAGCTCAGCAGACAGTATCACACAGGATAGGATTAGATACACAGCTCAGCAGACAGTATCACACAGGATAGGATTAGATACACAGCTCAGCAGACAGTATCACACAGGATAGGATTAGATACACAGCTCAGCAGACAGTATCACACAGGATAGGATTAGATACACAGCTCAGCAGACAGTATCACACAGGATAGGATTAGATACACAGCTCAGCAGACAGTATCACACAGGATAGGATTAGATACACAGCTCAGCAGACAGTATCACACAGGATAGGATTAGATACACAGCTCAGCAGACAGTATCACACAGGATAGGATTAGATACACAGCTCAGCAGACAGTATCACACAGGATAGGATTAGATACACAGCTCAGCAGACAGTATCACACAGGATAGGATTAGATACACAGCTCAGCAGACAGTATCACACAGGATAGGATTAGATACACAGCTCAGCAGACAGTATCACACAGGATAGGATTAGATACACAGCTCAGCAGACAGTATCACACAGGATAGGATTAGATACACAGCTCAGCAGACAGTATCACACAGGATAGGATTAGATACACAGCTCAGCAGACAGTATCACACAGGATAGGATTAGATACACAGCTCAGCAGACAGTATCACACAGGATAGGATTAGATACACAGCTCAGCAGACAGTATCACACAGGATAGGATTAGATACACAGCTCAGCAGACAGTATCACACAGGATAGGATTAGATACACAGCTCAGCAGACAGTATCACACAGGATAGGATTAGATACACAGCTCAGCAGACAGTATCACACAGGATAGGATTAGATACAGCTCAGCAGACAGTATCACACAGGATAGGATTAGATACACAGCTCAGCAGACAGTATCACACAGGATAGGATTAGATACACAGCTCAGCAGACAGTATCACACAGGATAGGATTAGATACACAGCTCAGCAGACAGTATCACACAGGATAGGTTAGATACACAGCTCAGCAGGACAGTATCACACAGGATAGGATTAGATTACACAGCTCAGCAGACCAGTATCACACAGGATAGGATAGATACACAGCTCAGCAGACAGTATCACACAGGATAGGATTAGATACACAGCTCAAGCAGACAGTATCACACAGGATAGGATTAGATACACAGCTCAGCAGACAGTATCACACAGGATAGGATTAGATACAAACAGCTCAGCAGACAGTATCACACAGGATAGGATTAGAACACAGCTCAGCAGACATTCACACAGGATAGGATTAGATACACAGCTCAGCAGACAGTCCAGATAGGATAAACAGCTCAGGACAGTATCACACAGGATAGGATTAGATACACAGCTCAGCAGACAGTATCACACAGGATAGGATTAGATACACAGCTCAGCAGACAGTATCACACAGGATGGATTAGATACACAGCTCAGCAGACAGTATCACACAGGATAGGATTAGATACCACAAGCTCAGCAGACAGTATCACTCAGGATAGGATTAGATACACAGCTCAGCAGACAGTATCACAAGGATAGGATTAGATACACAGCTCAGCAGACAGTATCACACAGAAGATTGATACACAGCTCAGACAGTATCACACGATAGATTAGATACACAGCTCAGCAGACAGTATCACACAGGATAGGATTAGATACAACAGCTCAGCAGACAGTATCACACAGGATAGGATTAGATACACAGCTCAGCAGACAGTATCACACAGGATAGGATTAGATACACAGCTCAGCAGACAGTATCACACAGGATACAGGATTAGATACACAGCTCAGCAGACAGTATCACACAGGAGAGGATTAGATACACAGCTTCAGCAGACAGTATCACACAGGATAGGATTAGATACAAAGCTCAGCAGACAGTATCACACAGGATAGGATTAGATACACAGCTCAGCAGACAGTATCACACAGGATAGATTAGATACACAGCTCAGCAGACAGTATCACACAGGATAGGATTAGATACACAGCTCAGCAGACAGTATCACACAGGATAGGATTAGATACACAGCCTCAGCAGACAGTATCACACATGATAGGATTAGATACACAGTCAGCAGACAGTATCACACAGGATAGGATTAGATACACAGCTCAGCAGACAGTATCACACAGGATAGGATTAGATACACAGCTCAGCAGACAGGTATCACACAGGATAGGATTAGATACTAGCTCAGCAGACAGTATCACACAGGATAGGATTAGATACACAGCTCAAGCAGACAGTATCACACTGATAGGATTAGATACACAGCTCAGCAGACAGTATCACACAGGATAGGATTTAGATACACAGCTCAGCAGACAGTATCACACAGGATAGGATTAGATACACAGCTCAGCAGACAGTATCACACAGGATAGGATTAGATACAGCTCAGCAGACAGTATCACAGGCTAGACTTAGCACAGGAGGTAGCACCGCTCAGCATATTTAGATACACAGCTCAAGCACAGTATCACACTGTTAGATACAAGACAGATATACAGGATTAGATACAGTTTCAGCAGACAGTATCACACAGGAAGGATTAGATACACAGCTCAGCAGACAGTATCACACAGGATAGGATTAGATACACAGCTCAGCAGACAGTATCACACAGATAGGATTAGATACACAGCTCAGCAGACAGTATCACACAGGATAGGATTAGATACACAGTCAGCAGACAGTATCACACAGGATAGGATTAGATACACACCACTCAGCAGACAGTATCACACAGGATAGGATTAGATACACAGCTCAGCAGACAGTATCACACAGGATAGGATTAGATACACAGCTCAGCAGACAGTATTCACACAGGATAGGATTAGATACACAGCTCAGCAGACAGTATCACACAGGATAGGATTAGATACACAGCTCAGCAGACACAGTATCACACATGATAGGATTAGATACACAGCTCAGCAGACAGTATCACACATGATAGGATTAGATACACAGCTCAGCAGACAGTATCACACATGATAGGATTAGATACACAGTCTTCAGCAGACAGTATCACACATGAATAGGATTAGATACACAGTTCAGCAGACAGTATCACACATGATAGGATTAGATACACAGCTTCAGCAGACAGTATCACACAGATAGGATTAGATACACAGCTCAGCAACTTAGCAGACAGTATCACACATGATAGGATTA
>ONZH01024098.1:0-7500 GCA_900303285.1 Rhinella marina
ACATCTAGTGGCCGCACAGCGACATTGCTGGAAAAGAAATAAAACCATGTCCTGTACAGAACATGAACCCAGAGACCTCATCTAGGGGACCACAAAATACAATGTTCATTAATAAGTTAATCGAGAATAACCTGTAACATGCACAGAATGCCTTTATAACATGTAATATGAAGGATAGTGTATCACTAACTGGAAAACAAAGAAATTAAATGTCCTCCGAGATGAGTGAGGTGAAGAAAAATACCACTTTATGGCTTGTTCTAGACCACCTACATAGCACATATGTATTGCTAGAATCATAGACAGTCTAATGCCCTAATTACAGGGTGGTATTTTTTGGTCTGGCGGCCAATACACATTTTTTTGCAAATCGGATGCAGACCCATTCATTTCAGAAGAGGCCGTAACAAACGCGGACAGCACACATCAGTGAAACGCAGCCTCTTCATCTCGCCTTGTACCCCAATAATGTGTCTAGGACATCCCAAAAGCGTACAGAAAGCTATAATGAAATGCTCTAGACCAGTGTTCCTCAACTCCAGTCCTCAGGGCCCACCTGCCGGCCATGTTTTCAGGATTTCCTTAGTACTGAGCAGGTGATACAACTAGTGTCCATGCATCAGGACTTACCACAGGTATGTCTGTGGGATATTCTCAAATCATGACCGAAGTGCGGTCCTTGAGGACCGGAGTTGAGAAACCCTGCTCTTGAGCCATAAAACCCATTTAAAGTGCCGTTGTCTCATGAGATGGTGGCACTCTAATTACAGCATATATAAAATTTCCTATGGGCAGAGCAATCTGTTCAGTCCTCCTAGTCTCCTCTTCTGAAGTCTTTGTGAAACAAACATGAAGATGGCGCTGTCAGTCAGCACTTTCCTCCAATCAATGAAGACTAGGAACAGTTAAAAGGGTTGTCTGGGATTTTAATATCTGATTCAACACCCCGGCACCCCCATTGAGTGTGGCAGCCTCCTCACAGCATGCCAAGCACAGCGCCGTACATTGTATAGTGGCTGTACTTGGTATTGCAGCCCTGGTTCATTCACCTTAATGGGACTCAGCTGCATGTAGACCATGTGACCAATGAACATGGCGTCACTGGCCTATGAAGAGGCCGCAGCACTCACTGGAGAGGGAGGGCCGGAAGTCAGACATCCATTGATCAGATACCAATGACCTATGGCTGTGACGGTGGCCCTTCTAATTCCATTTGAAGCGTGCACTATATGGTCAAAACTATGGGGAACCCCTCCTAAATATTGTGCCGTTTCACTCACACCCATTGCAAACAGATACATGAAATCAAGTACACAGGTGTGCAACCTCCACAGACCAACACTGGCAGTAGTATGCACTGTGCTGACGAACGACTTTAGAGGGACCCTGTCAGAAACTTCATGCTGCCTATAAAATCCGGACAAACTTCCTCCTTATAAAAAAAAGTGGGGCAGATTTACTAGTCTTATAGATGGCATAAGCTTAGACCGTCTAGACCTGCACCAGATTCATCACAGGTCTCAGGCTGGATATTACATATCATAGACAGACACATCCATCTGACTCTATACCAACTACTGGATGGCTTATTTTGAAACAGAATTTTACGCCAAAAAGGTAGCATAATTTTGCAGCAAAATGTTGACATGCCCCTTTGCTGGCAAAGCCACGCCCCCTTACTGGACTAGATGTAAACCCGGATATGACAAATTAAGACACAATTTATACCATATATAAATCTAGGTGCACTTACATTAAACGTGGGTCTGTGTTTAGCTTATGGCATCAACGAGGGGAGTCATCAGGGCGAGTCCCCAATTTGTGCACATACATAATACAGAAGAACTGAGATAAGCATGAGCAAGACAAGTTACCAACTGATTCAGGGGGAATGGACCCTGCCCGCGAAGGTATGTCTGGGATGTGACATGTAATACACACACACAGTGCACACAGGTATGTCTGGGATGTGACATGTAATACAGACACAGTGCACACAGGTATGTCTGGGATGTGACATGTAATACACACACACACAGTGCACACAGGTATGTCTGGGATGTGACATGTAATACAGACACACACAGTGCACACAGGTATGTCTGGGATGTGACATGTAATACAGACACACACAGTGCACACAGGTATGTCTGGGATGTGACATGTAATACACACACACAGTGCACACAGGTATGTCTGGGATGTGACATGTAATACAGACACACAGTGCACACAGGTATGTCTGGGATGTGACATGTAATACAGACACACACAGTGCACACAGGTATGTCTGGGATGTGACATGTAATACAGACACACACAGTGCACACACAGGTATGTCTGGGATGTGACATGTAATACACACACACAGTGCACACAGGTATGTCTGGGATGTGACATGTAATACAGACACACAGTGCACACAGGTATGTCTGGGATGTGACATGTAATACAGACACACAGTGCACACAGGTATGTCTGGGATGTGACATGTAATACACACAGACACACACAGTGCACACAGGTATGTCTGGGATGTGACATGTAATACACAGACACACAGTGCACACAGGTATGTCTGGGATGTGACATGTAATATACAGACACACAGTGCACACAGGTATGTCTGGGATGTGACATGTAATATACACACACAGTGCACACAGGTATGTCTGGGATGTGACATGTAATACAGACACAGTGCACACAGGTATGTCTGGGATGTGACATGTAATACACACACACAGGTGTCTGGGATGTGACACAATACACACACACAGTGCACACATGTCTGGGATGTGACATGTAATACACACACAGTGCACACAGGTATGTCTGGGATGTGTCTGCAATCTTCTGTGGGGCACTGCTGTTCGTTATATAGGTGAAAATGAGGTGACAGACTCCCTTTAAATAGGGACACAACATGTACAGTCCAGGAAGATATAAAGTTCCAATCTGATGCAATATAACAAATGAAGAAGCTGGACTTACTGGCGCCTTTTTTTCACTTAGGTCCACCTTACCAGCCTGGGATTTTTACAATGTGCGTCTGTATTTGACCAGGTATCATTTTGTATTTTTGATGCTACATTATTGATTTTTCTATATTTGTGTTTATTGTGTTTGAATCATTTGTGCACTCCTGTTTATGGTCAGTGTGCCCCCTACTGTTTTAGTTAGTACACTGTATTGTGGCTTTGCCTAGTATTGCAGCTCGGTGGCCATAGGACTGTTGGGGCTGTTAAAATTCCCCCCCCCTCCAGCTTTCCCAAAAACCTGTAACTGTTTTGGGTCCACTCATGGAGGATCAGTAGGGTGTCTGTAAGACCTCCGACGAGCAGTGTGTGATGTCCTAACAATATGCCATCACTTACTATAGCAGTATCCAATAATGTTGGCTGCAGCAGCACAAAGGTTTAATATAGAAATATAAAATAGTCAAAGGTATGTTAACACCTGACCATGACTCCTGTCGGGCGCAATTTTGGAGGAATTTGTATCCATTCAGCCAATGGTCAAGCACTAACGTTGGACCAGAAGGTCTGGCTCATTCAGCGAACCCATTCATCCCAATGGATTTGTATAGGCTTGTGATCAGAAACTCCAGCCGTCTACAACAAAGTCATCAAACCATGTCTTTATGGACCTTGGTTTGTGCACACAGGTACACTCATGCTGGAATAGGAAAAGGGTTTACCTAAATTGTTACACAAAGTTGGGAACGACAATTATGTATAATGTGTTTGTCTGCTGCAGCATTAAATGGTTTATCCGGTAATTATTATGGATGACCTCCCCTGGATAGGTCCGACACATGGGATCCCACCGATCAGCTATTAGAGGCCAGCTCTCCATGATCCGCGGCCTCTTACTAGGCCATGTTATGTCACTGTACATTGGTCATATGGCCTAGAATCAGTGATGGCTAACCTCCGGGACTCCAGTTGTGGTGAAACTACAACTCCCAGCATGCTCCATTTATTTCTATGGAGTTCTGAGAACAGGCAAGCAAGTGTACATCTTGGGAGTTGGAGTTTACCACAGCTGTGAGTGCCGGTTAGCCATCACAGGCCTAGTTGTATTGAGTTGAATGCGGCTGAGCTGCAATACTAGGCAAAGCCGCTCTATAGTGTACGGCGCTACGGTTGGAAATTTGCCGGAAGCCGGCTACGCTCATCAGAGCTCCGGTGAATGCAGCTGCTCCCTGAAACAGCTGAGGGGTGGGGTGCTGGACCGTCTGCCAATGTGATGATGACCTTTTCTGAGGATAGGACATCATTATATTTACCCTGGATAACCCTTTCAATAAAAATAAGTGGCAAAACCCCGAAAAGTGTCCCGCCCTCTGCGGCTACGACGCCCCAATAGTCTTGTCCTCTCCTGTTACAATCGACCCAAGCAGTCCTGCCCGCTCCTGCTACAAGGTCATCTGGTTCCTTTTTAATTCAATCATACTTCCAGTTGCAATGTTCATTTACTTTTCGTTTCCCGCATTATCATATAAGTTTATTACCCGGCAGTATTCACACAGTGAAACTGCCGCACCCATATCAATTCACAGCATTGTGTGAAACCAGAGCACGGAAACTAGCCCCAGGGTAAGAAACAGAGACACGTGATCAGGACACCAGTGAACTACACGAGTAAACATATACGAATCTTACTGGAGTGATGGGGGTTTCTGCCTCTACATACCTTCTGCTTCCATCAGGGATGGTGGTTTGGTCACCAAGGACATTATGGTCAACAAATAAGATTATATTCATGGATGATGGTCACTTTTGAATAGATTACAACCTGAAGGATTTACTGATGTCCCGTCCCTGACCGGACTGATATCAATACTGTTGTTCCCCTGACGAACTGATCGTTACTTATTAAAGAAGAACTCCCGACAAAAATGTTATTCCATGTCCTGCTAGAAATGTACATGATGTAATCTGTAGTGAATGTCATTTTCTTACCAGTGTCTGAATTTTTTGACTTCTATCATCCTGAAGTTTCTTATCTGTGTCATGTGACCAGCAATTAGACCCACCAACTCACACATAGACTTATGTGTGGACAGGAAGTCTAATTCTCTATGTATTCCTATGAGACTGAAAGTGAGGCTCCCATAGGAATGAATAGAGCAGTTACTGGCTTTCTGTCCTGGGTCAGTTGGAGGTCAGGGAGTTGGTCACATGACCCAGCTACAATAAGAAGAGAGGTTTTTACTCACAGAAACAGTCACTGATAAGAAGAAGATGACAATCACTACAGATTATATCATGCACCTTTCTAACAGGTCAGAGAATAAAAATTTTTGCGGGAGTTCTTCTTTAAAGGAAAAGTGCAGGGAACAATTAGAGGGTAAAAGTTCTTACTACCAGTGTTCCCCTTTTCATCACCTTTTTCACCTCCTGCCAAGGAGCTACATCAGGATGGAAGGAAAAGTGAAATTTGGAGTAGTCCTCATCAGTCTAGTCCAGGGATGCTCAACCTGCGGCCCTCCAGCTATTGTAAAACTACAACTCCCACCTTACCCTGCTGTAGGCTGTCCGGGAATGCTGGGAGTTGTAGTTGTGCGACAGCTGGAGGGCCGCAGGATGAGCATGCCCGGTCTAGTCAACAAAAAAAAAAGCAAACGTGACAAAGCCGTGCCCGTTTCTTTGACACAGCAAAGCCTTCTGAAAGGCCATGGACACATACCGGTCACTTATTGCATTGGCTCTACCTTGCGGCTAAAAAGACATCTTTGCTTTTTTTTTGTAAAAAAAAAATATATATATTAAAATCATTTTTCTCCTTGATGCCCAAACTAAAGCTCAATGTGATCTAATCAAATTAATCTGATTAGAACTGAGCTTTGATGATCGTTCGGGAGAAAACAGGAGGAACTGGAGGCGATCATTCAGAGAGCCGGTCTGCTGGACTGAGCACAGAACGACAACAAGCAGCTACCTATGTATTGCAGTACATGCAAGATGCAAATAAATCGTGCAAATATTTTTAGCCCAGATTAGAGGCCAATCTAATAGAAAAATGGCCCAAAGATGTCCATTTTTGGAATGAAACATCCAAAGTCGATTTGCATAAAACTTTGTTTCAATACTGTACGGAGTGAGTGTTACGTAGAGTATTAGAAGGTATTGGCTCCGATGATCTTGCGAGACTTCGGGTAATAATTTCATAAATTGATTTAGGGCTCATTCAGACGACCGTATGATGTCCGCAAAAATGCAGATCCGTTTTTTTGCGGATTACATACTGACCCATTCACTTCTATGGGCCCTTTTTTTCCATTCCATGTCTCCGCAAAACAAATGAAACATGTCCTATACTTGTCCGCTAAAATCAGGACATAGCCCCATTGAAGTCTATGGGTCCGCAAAAAAACGGAATACTATCGGATCCGTATTTTTGTGGACATCATACAGCCGTCTGAATGAGCCCTTATACTGTAAAAAAAAAACATTTCCGGATCTCGGGTTTGGTTCCAAGGTACCACTAATGTCCATAGCCCACAAGATAGATATTGTATATAGTTTATATTTTCTACCACTAGAGGGAGACAAGCAGCTAATAATGCAAACATATCAGGCCGATAGCACGTCGCACACAGGATCTGGTGTAGGATAATGCGGTGCAGTTTGAATGAACACCACTATTTTACTACAATTGATGTCTCACGATTCAGCAGATTTGAGAAGTCACATAGGAGATAACCATCAAAGTCTGAGCTTCCGTTCTGGAAAGACAACCTGGATTGTCAGACTGTTTTCTTACATGGAGCTACGTTTTCTTACATGGAGCTTACATGTTGATATAATAAATAATACCAAAATCTTAGCTTTCAAATAACACCAGGCTCTAGCTGCAATATTAGGTCTTAAGAGGGGGAGCAGGATGATAAGTTTCAGTTGCAGCACGCCCCAAAGGTATATCTGGTAGACAAGGAGAATATGTAACCTTAGGATGAGTAATGTAGAGTAAAAAAAAAAAAAAAAAAAAAAAAAAAAAAAAGCAACATGAACAACCCTTCCCGATTTAGAAAAAGAAAGCAGACGTCGCGCTGGTTTTTGCGGTCACACATCTCATGCGCGATGACACCGACTCATGATCCATTGTTCAGGGATTATATTTGCAAGGCACAATCCGGGAAGACAAGCAAGTTTTATAACTGGCTACTGAAATCCAGCTTTAAATAAGATGCAAACCAATGCTAAACTTCAAAGCTCCGAGCAGCATCACAGGACCTCAGGTAATACCTGCAAGCATCAAAGCCACACGAAGCTGCTGGGCGTGATGCCAAGCACAGATAAAGCACGCCTTGATGTTCCAGAGCCAGCACCGCCCTGCACTTTAAAGGGGAGCGCTGACCGGTTACAGTTTTAAACACTGCTCCTACTTCCGCTTTATTGGTCTGGGATTGTGAATTGTTGGAATGGGAAGAGCAGAGGGATAAATAAGGGGAGTAAGACCCATTTTATTATTTTACCCCATGCAGAACCTGTA
>ONZH01024098.1:12500-56771 GCA_900303285.1 Rhinella marina
AGTGCATATTCAATATACCACACCGCTTTTTTGCAGGGTATAATATAAGCCATTTGTATGCATTGGTGGCAGAATGTCAGCAGCATAGCTGAACCCTGGCCACACACATCGGGATACAGTATGCCATCTGAACCCACCAATTTCTGTTGACCATCTAATGTGTATTGGACCTCCCACTTTCAGGCACGTTGGATTTCTAGTGCCCGATCCTTATATTCTCCCCATTCACTATATATGCGCACAAGGCCGAGACGAGCATGCATATATGCAATGGGAGAGATCGCTGTCAGCTGGCCGAGCATGCATATACAGCTCTAGTCACCTCATGTAAACACTATGGTAGAAATACAATGATCTGACTACAGAGACTGGAGCAGACAATACAGGGAGTCCAAGTACAAAAGGGGTTCTCCGGGAATTAAGAAACTGAAAATATTTAAATATTACTTTATTATAAATAGATTCCCAAACACCTTTCATTAGTTATAACAGCTCATTTTGTCTAGGGAGCAATCATGAGGAGAAATAAAATGGCCGCCATCCTGTTAGTACACACAAATCCTGTCCTGTCCTCTACTTCATGTCTCCTCATGAGCTCCATTCCTTCAGAGATTCAGCTGAAGCTCTTATCTGCATTCAGGACCATAATCCCTGACAAGCAGAGCAGAGAGGAGGATGAGGCAGCTCTTTACCTCAGTGTTGTGAAGTAACTTGTCCTCCTGTGTGATTAGGACAGGTCCTGTGTGTACTAATAGGACAGCGGCCATTTTAATTCTTCTAATGATTGCTCCCCAGACAAAACGAGCCATTATAACTAATGAAAGGTATTTGGGAATATATTTATAATAAAGTAATATTTAAGTATTTTCATTTTCTTAATTCCCGGAGAACCCCTTTAAAGGGGTTGTCTCACTTCCCCAAATGGCATTTATCATGTAGAGAAAGTTAATACAAGGCACTTACTAATGTATCGTGATTGTCCATATTGCCTCTTTTGCTGGCTGGATTCATTTTTACATCACATTATACACTGCTTGTTTCCATGGTTACGACCGCCCTGCAATCCATCAGTGGTGGTCGTGCTTTGCGCACTATAGAAAAAGCACCAGCCTGTGTGTGCTCCCGTGGTCCCGGCCACTAGAGAAGCCGGTGCTTTTTCCTATAGTGTGCAAGCACGAGCATCACTGCTGGATTGCAGGGCGGCCGTAACCATGGAAACGAGCAGTGTATAATGTGATGGAAAAATGAATCCAGCCAGCAAAGGAAGCAACAATGGACAATCACAATACATTAGTAAGTGGCTCGTATTAACGTCCTCTACATGATAAATGCCACTTACTGAAGTGAGACAACCCCTTTAATTGGAAACTGCAGCAAATACAGGCATAAGAGCTGTATGACAGCAGAACTAAGATTAGATCATCAGGACAGTAGGAAAGCTGGTCGACAACCTCGGTACGAGCTGCAAGCTATACTGAGTGTCCCTCATACTTCATTAGACTATGTACTGGTCACAATCCTCAACAGGTAAGCTACCATGAGAGCAGGTAGACATGATGAAACCCGACAAAACATCAGGGATCAGCAACCTTCAGCACTCCAGTTGCTTTGGAACTACAACTCCCAGCATGGCAGACTTCCTGAGCTGTTGTTGTAACTCCCATAGAAGTGAGAGGAGGATTCTTGAGGTTGCTGATCCCAGAGCTAGATCATAGCACTAGTTGGCTCCTAGTTGAGGAGTGTGAATGCCATTCCAATAAATACTTTCTTTTCTAAACCCCTCCCCCGCTCTAATCACTCTCCATTAAGCTGGAGGGGACTCCAGTCTTGTCTGAACAGGTTTCTATTCAGATAAGACACAAACAGGAAAACGCCTCCATAGAAAATGTTCAGTGAATTAACATTTTTCTGGGCGACTATAAGACTAGAGCTACACTACTAACCTCACATCTGGAGGCACATTCATGGGACAATTAAGTCAAAAATTCTCAGGCGATCCATGACTTCTCTCATTTCTGAATCACGGAGTCATGCACCACCCTCAGCCCCTGCATGGGATCAATTTAAAGGGGGGAGTCCTTTCTTTTAAAGACCGCTCCACACCCGTGTGGTAGTCAAGCTCTGCTCCATTGGAGTGACCTGGGTGGAGTTACAATAGTACATACAGTTTTTTTTATTTCTTTCTACCATGGGACCCTTTGGGAATGCATGCTCCTGTACGCTAATATAGCGGCATATGCTGGAGCACTAGTTAAGAGTCAGGCCTCAGAAGGAAGAGGCGAATTCTGTCTAAATGGTAGAAGTGTGGGAATGTCGTGGCTGCCTCGGATTGAACTGAACAACATGTGAAACGTGTTCCTCCTAGAAGAACATAGGAGAAACTAGAGTCAGGGGTTTTAGCTTGGTGTCACGCTATTTTATGAAATTTTACATGGCATGTTTGCAAGAGTGGACTGGGAATTCAAAGTGGCCCCGTTTCGTAGTTGAGTCCAAATTCCAGGGCCATCAATACCATATTGTGGCACATTATACCACCCCAACAGAGCCAAATACCACAGTCCATCACAAATACTGCCAGCAGCACAAAATACATCCCCAAAAGCTTCCACTGGCCGGCCGTGAGGAGGACTCATGCGGCCCCCTGGGCATCGGCCCACCAGGAAATTTCCCTGTAAGGTCTTTGGCCAATCCTCCCCTGCATGTTTGGGAGTGAGCATAAAACTCGGTTGTGTCGTCTGAAACGCTATTGCACTGGATCTGGCCTGTTGCTCTGCTGAGCAGTGGAGACATGGGGGGCATTGTCTGCTATAGTGATAGTCTGCACAACATCAGTCATTCCTAGGATTTGGGAGGATTATAGTGCCTTAGGGCGACTATACACATTCAATAACCATCTCTCCCGACTCCACCATACACCTTCGGCACAGCCACACATGTATTCAGTGAGGAGTGGGAAGAAAGACACGGCCAGACACTTCTGCTGGGAGGAAGAAGAAGAAAAAAAAAAAAAGGATTGGGCAAAAATATTCACTTCACCCAGTGGACTGGCCATAGACATAGACCTTACAAATTTCCTAGGGGCCACCTGGGCCCTCCTCATAGCCGGCCAGTGGAAGTCTTTGGGGATGTATTTTGTGCTCCTGGCAGTATTTGTGATGGACTGTGGTATTTGGCTCTATTGTAGTGGTATATGGTATTGCTGGCTCTGCCTTCCATCAATTTGGACCCAATTACAAAACGGGGCAACTTTTAGGAATTTTTCCGGGGCCACTTTAAAGGGGTTTTCTGGGAGTTAAAGGGGTTCTGTAGTTCTTTAAAACTGATGATCTATCCTCTGTGTAGATCATCAGCCTCTGATCGGCGGCGGTCTGACACCCGGGACCCCCTCCGATCACCTGTTTGAGAAGGCAGCAGCGCTGCAGGAGCGCCGCAGCCTTCTCTGTGTTTACCGCAGGCCAGTGACGTCACGACTAGTATCACTGGCCTGGCGGGGCTAAGCTCTGTTCACTTAAATGGAACTTAGCCCCGCCCAGGCCAGTGATACTAGTCGTGACGTCACTGGCCTGCGGTAAACACAGAGAAGGCCGCAGCGCTCCTGCAGCACCGGTGCCTTCTCAAACAGCTGATCGGCGGGGGGTCACCTGTGTCGGACCCCCACCATCAGATACTGATGACCTATCCTGAGGATAGGTCATCAGTAGTAAAATGCCAGAAAACCCCTTTAAGATCCCAGTCCCCCCAACTTTACCTGATCCTTCTCTCCCCCAACATCATCTGTCGGGAGACGAGTCGAGAGCTCCCCACACACAGACTGTCGACTGACAATACAGTAATGTTTACGGGGGTCCTTTTGTTGTTAGTGGATCACAACATGTCCTCTCAGAGTCATCTGCTTCCATCTGAACTTCTCATAGCCGCAGGACTTATGACAGGATCCCAAAACTCGCCACCAGTTTTACCAGGTTAAAGCAGACATATTATATGTGATCTGACAAACAAAGGTGCGGTCGTCATATTTTTATTCTTTATACTTTGCACAAATCGTAAAGAAAACCTTTGTGTTCCTCTATTTTACCATAAAGGTAAGCCAAAACAAAACCTTGTACGTTCTTGCACGGTGTAAGAGCAGCGGCAGACATTCCTGAACACAAGAACATACCTGTGCCTCCTACGTGATAATCAGGCCTGCTGTAACATGTGCTGGAGGCTGCTCTATAGAAGAGCTGAAGACATTCTTTTATCTAGATGCCGCCCTATAAAACCAGCTCGGCAGACCCACACCCACAGCGCCTGTCCAGCTTTGTGTACCACAGTGGGGGTCATTTTCTAACTCTTTTACGCCAGTTTTTTGCGCCTTGTTAAACATCCCTTTGACAATATTTTGTTGCATAGCAATTTTTATGCCACTTGGGTGTGGTGGGGGGCCGGGACTTCAGCTCCAGCAAATTCACTATTCATAAACATCGCAGTAACTACTCCAGTCAAGAGCTGGAGTAGTTTTTACTGGCGAGGTTGACGAGGTGCTCATAAATTAGGCAAATCCTCCGGCAGTGCATGGGGCAATCAAAGACCAGTGTAAAAAAGCCAGCCTTTGCAAATGACCCCCAATGTACCGTATTTTTCACTTTATAAGACGCATTTTTTTTCCTCAAAAGTTGGGGAAAATGACAGTGCGTCTTATAAAGACTACCCACTAAATACTAGTGAGCAGTGTGTATTAGGTGCCGGGAGCAAAGCGATGCAAGCACTTGTGATACTCACCCTCCCCGTCTTCCCAGCTGGCGCTTCACTATCCTGACCGCGTACAGAGTCAGGACGTAGTGTGCGCACTATGACCCGACGCTGCACGCAGTCTGGTGACTGAGCAGCGCAGGCCGGGAAGACGGGAGGGTGACTTCTGCAGGAGGTGGAGAGGAAGCCACGGTGCAGGCTCCTCTCCAAGTTTTTTTTTATTTTTATCTGGTCTGGGGTCTGATGGGGGTCTGAGGGGCCGATCTGATGGGGGGTCTGAGCGGGCCGATCTGATGGGGGTCTGAGCGGGCCGATCTGATGGGGGTCTGAGCGGCGCCGATCTGATGGGGGGTCTGAGCGGGCCGATCTGATGGGGGGTCTGAGCGGGCCGATCTGATGGGGGGGTCTGAGCGGGCCGATCTGATGGGGGGGTCTGAGCGGGCCGATCTGATGGGGGGGTCTGAGCGGGCCGATCTGATGGGGGGGTCTGAGCGGGCCGATCTGATGGGGGGTCTGAGCGGGCCGATCTGATGGGGGGGTCTGAGCGGGCCGATCTGATGGGGGCGTCTGAGCGGGCCGATCTGATGGGGGGGTCTGAGCGGGCCCGATCTGATGGGGGGGTCTGAGCGGGCCGATCTGATGGGGGGTTCTGAGCGGGCCGATCTGATGGGGGGGTCTGAGCGGGCCGATCTGATGGGGGGTCTGAGCGGGCCCGATCTGATGGGGGGGTCTGAGCGGGCCGATCTGATGGGGGTCTGACATTGAGGGCTGATGTGATGTCCTGATATTTATGTGGGGTCTGATCTGAGGATCTGATATGAGGTTGTGATGAAAAATATTATTTTCTTATTTTCCTCCTCTGAAAACCTGGGGTGCGTCTTATAAAGTGAACAATATGGTATATATCATCAGCGCTACCACCAGGATCAAGGGACTGCTTGAACTCCCAGTAAAAGTCCCTTAGGACGGTCCACCCTGGAATCTCTGCTTCCATTCTTACAGAAGTCATGGTGGATATTACAGATCTGCTTTGATATATCCCAACAGAGATCATACACTGGTAACGAATCTATCACATATGCAACATTTCAGTTTTCAGTTTCTACCTCCCTGCGATCAGAGAAGCAGAACTGTACTTTGTCTTTTTTAGATGCAGTCTTGTTTTCTGCGTTATGGGCGATATCTTTCTAGATCACTTTGCTGTAGATATTACAGGCATCAGGGGCGGACTGGGAACTTAAAGTGGCCCTGGAAAAAATACTAAAAGTGGCCCCATTTTGTAGTTGGGTCCAAATTGATGGAAGGCAGGGCCGGCAATACCATATTGTGGCAAATTATAAAAACGTCCACTGGCCGACCGTGAGGAGGGCTCAGGCGGCATCGGCCCACTGGGAAATTTCCCTGTAAGGTCTATGGCCAATCTGCCTCTGACAGGCATTTTACTTTTCTTACATTTTTTCGTTTTATCTTCACCAAACACTACACAGTAAATGTTCACTACTGTAACTGTGGGCTGTAACGATTAAAGAAGAACTACCACAAAAAACTTTATTCCATGTCCTGCTAGAAATGTACATGATGTAATCTGTAGTGAATGTCATTTTCTTACCAGTAGCTGAATTTTTCAGTTATATCATCCTGAAGTTTCTTATCTGTGTCATGTGACTAGGAATTAGACCCACCAACTCACACAGCACCTTATGTGTGGACAGGAAGTCTAATTTTCTATGCATTCCTATGGGAGCCTCACTTTCAGTCTCATAGGAATGAATAGAGAAGTGACTGGCTTGCTGTCCTGGGTCAGTTGGAGGTCAGGGAGTTGGTCACATGACCCAGCTACAATAAGAAGAGAGTGGAAACTCTCAATTTCAGCCTCTGATTAAAAAAAATGACATTCACTACAGATTATATCATGCACCTTTCTAACAGGTCAGAGAATAATTTTTTTTCTGGAGTTCTTCTTTAAGGAGATACCTAATAATTTTATTCCCTCATCGTGTCTTAGGTTCTCCCCCCCCCCCCCGGCAAAGCGATTGTTGCCAGACCCGGCCGTTTATGCAGCACAAAAAGGCCTCGCTCGTCAGCAGCACATCGCCCTGTGCAAACAGGGATGGGCTGAAGAAATGCTGAAGGCTTGGTTGTCCTGGACATCAAAAGAGTTTGAACTTCCACAATCAGACTGTTATGGCATGTCCTATTCAGAACACTGGAAGACATGAATATCTTACGTCGTCTATCGTTCAGGAATATTCTCGGTCTTGTACCTCAGGTGTAAGGCTCCATGTGTGCCACTGACTACCATGTTAAAGGAGTTTTCCCATCTCAGACAATAGGGGCATATAGGGGCCCTCCCATTCACTACTACGGGAGCAGCGCTTGGTGGCGGCTGGACCCCGCCACCTGGGACCTGCACCTATCAGACAATGGGAACATATCCTAGCGATATGCCCCCATTGTCCAAGAAGGGAATAACCCTTTAAAAAAAAGAACATATACCACACAGTAAAAATAAACACTCTTCTGTCAGGTAAATGGGTTGTCTATGACTATATCTACCTATATAGATATATAGACACATACAACTTCTGAAAGAGGGGAACAAAAACAAAAAACACCTCAGCAAGGGGTTAAAAACACCAACTGGCTCTGAAGCAAGTACCACCAAATGCCAGACTTTACAGTGGAAGTCAGTGCCAGGCCCTAGGATTAAAGGAGCAGGCATTGAAAAGACCTGCACATACTGCGCTGATACAGGTCTCCAGAATAAAAAAATAAAAAATCAGTATCAGCAGGCACTAAAAGGGTAAATTAATTTTAATAAACGGCCCAACCTTAGTTGCTATGGGCAACTAAGGTAGTTTGCTTGGCATCCAGTTTGATAAATCTCACCAACTGTATTCACTACATGTACATCCTTCCCATAAGATGCTCAGGTTCTGACTGGGACTGCAAGGAAGGAGCCACCCAAATGAAGGTGGGTTACATTATCGAAAGCATTTTATAATGACAGGTTTATCTAAATATGAAATCACACATCACAAAAAAAAAAAGTTAGGAGTCCGCTCTTTCTTCTTAGCTGCCATCTAAATGGCACAATAGTTTTTGAGCAGTTTGGTCCAATAGCTTTATGGACTTGACCTGATAATAAGGGGCGGATTGTCCATAGACCCTGCAGGGAAATTTCCCAGTCGGCCAATTCCCAGGGTGCCGCCCAAGCCCTCCTTTCTGTCTCTGGCCGGGTACATAATGAGCTCTCAGTGGTAAATAATGGTGTAAGAATCAGGTACTCATGTACCTGGCCAGCGACTGCACATGCCTGGCTGAATTCAACTGTTGTGACCCGCACCTCATGTCTTAAAGAGGTATTCCGGTTACCATAAATAGAACTTATGTTTTAGATGAATTTATCATCAATAATTACCTAATATAATGCAATTTTCTCATATTTTCTGTTCACTAGTTATAAGTCGTTTTCTTCCTCTGCTACCCACTGTGTTTCCTCATAAATTACCATGGCATCGACCTGTAGTTCTGAGCCTTTGTCAGGTTAAGCATGCTCAGTGTGTAGCTATCAATTCTCTAGCTAAATGTCCTGTGAAACAAATGGAGTGTCAGTATGCTGGTGATTGGTCAGTAGAGGGGGTGTGTCTGGGCTGGAATATCAGGCAACCAATCAACAGACATCAACACAGGAAAGCTAGGGATTGTACTTTTGTGAGGGAAGATAAGGAGCCATGATACGCTGTGTGTTGTATGCTCACACAGGAGCTAGACAAATGGATTGCAAGGTAAATGAAGCTCTGGTTATATGTATAGGCATGGGCTCTGGTTGGTCACAGCTTGCAGCCTTAATGTAGTTTTTCAAAAATTAATTTACTTTATCAGAATACCCCTTTAAGTGCAATATATTTTACTGCACTGTGGTATGTGGTTCTGTTTGGACGGAGTTTTGTGCTACGGTATTGCTGATCCCGCCTTCTTTATATTGCCCCACCTTCTGTTAATTTGGACCCATGAAAAACATGGGGTCACTAATTTTTTTTTCCAGGGCCACTTTAAAGGGAACCTGTCATCTCCGAAATACCCCCTGAACTAGAGTAAGCGTTGTATAGTGTAAGTGATGCTGAATCCGATTATGTAAGTTTTATCTTCATACTCACTTCCATTCTGACGCTATGCTCCCACAAACCAGCAGTAAAATGCACTCAGTGGACTCCGGTGCTCACTCATATAATGGAGAGGACTCAAAGAAGAGTCCTCTGAGTGCATTTTACTGCAGGTTTGTGGGAGCACAGCAACAGAATGGAAGTGAGTATGAAGATAAAACTTACATAATCGGATTCAGCATCACTTACACTATACACCGCTTACTCTAGTTCAGGGGGTGTTTCGGAGATGACAGGTTCCCTTTAAGTTCCCAGTCCGCCCCTGGTTGTGTACATGAAGAACATCACTACATTTGGCCAGTATATGAATCGCACCCTGAAGTGATATTTTCCCTTCTACAGTCTCCACTAATTGTCAGCTGCCCATGAGCTAGTGGATGAAGACTACCTACAAAATGTCTCCCAAGCCAAGCACGAAGAAGAGGAGATCCTGCTCCCCATCTCTTTAAAGCAGCACTGAAGATACTACACTGCAGTACTGAGCAGTGTAGCGGTGCACCCAGCTTTGCTAAATACAATGTGTTCGGCCAATGTTACCCTAACACAGGGATGCCCAACCTGCGGCTCTCCAGCTGTTGCAAAACTACAACTCCCAGCATGCCTTGACAACCTACAGCTATCAGCCTACAGCAGGACATGATGGGAGTTGCAGTTTTACAACAGCTGGAGAGCTGCAGGTTGGGCATCCCTGCCCTAACATATATGGGCACCTTTAGGTCA
The DNA here is from genome assembly GCA_900303285.1 of Rhinella marina. Classification (NCBI taxonomy): domain Eukaryota; kingdom Metazoa; phylum Chordata; class Amphibia; order Anura; family Bufonidae; genus Rhinella; species Rhinella marina. The sequence continues at coordinate 22,118 of ONZH01024098.1, forward strand.
GACATTTGTTTCCAACAAAGCAACTCTACATTAAAGTCCAGCACTGCTTACATTTCTTGAGTAGTACTTACGGGGAAGAGGTTCAGTGCGCCGACTGCAGCGTTATCTAATCTCATGTACTGATTCAGGTCAAAGCTGGTCATCACAAACTGTCCAAAGTTAGACTCATCCGATAACAGCTCCAGATACTTCATGACGGCAGACAGGGATGACATGGCAACCTAGGATTACAGGAGGCCGATGTCAAACTCAAGAGTAATTACGTGTGGTCTCAAGTCTACATCCCCGTTTGGAGATAAATATACATTTACAGTTAAAGATCATAATGATCAGTACCACTGTATACCTCGGATTTTATACAGAGGTGTTTTCTGTAGGACTCATATGCTCTAGGCATGGTCTTCTACGGGACAATAGCCTAGTAATATGGTGAAAAAAGGGCTCGTTTTGTACTGCTCTCACCAGCCCCTATCGATAGCTGTCAGCAGTTTAGAGTGGTCAAAACTGCTGACAGACTCCATTTAAAATGAATAGCCATAGTAGACCAGTAGTATATGTGTATATATATGAGTCCTTCTTGTACTTCCATGTCTCTCTGCAATAGAGAGATAATTCTCATATACAACATTAAAGAGGACCTGTCCCCTCTCCTGACATGCCTGTTTTAATAGCTCCGTGCGTCCCCCATGTAATAATTCTGGAACATCTATTCTTATGTCTCTATGTTGTACCATTCCTTTACTATTTCTACTAGAAGTTATGAATGAATTGCTAGCAGTCTGCAGTAAGGGTACAGAGGGGAGGTAACAAGTTGGGGGTGTGTACCTGCACAGACTGACTCTAGCCAATCAGTGCTGCCATGTTCAGACTGTGCAGGGACACCCCCCCAACTGGTTACCTCCCCTCTGTTCCCTTACTGCAGACTGCTGGGAATTCATTCATAACTTCTAGTAGAAATAATAAAGGAATGGCACAACATAGAGACATAAGAATAGATGCTCCAGAATTGTTATTACATGGGGGATGCATGAAGCTATTAAAACGGGCATGTCAGGAGAGGAGACAGATCCCCTTCAACCCTTTCTACCCCGGGCCTGTTTTCACCTTCCTGCCCAGGCCATTTTTTGCAAATCTGACATGTGTCAATTTATGTGGTAATAACTTTGGAACACTTTTACTTATCCAGGCCATTCAGAGATTGTTTTCTTGTCACATATTGTGCTTCACGACAGTAGTAAATTTGTGGCAAAATATTTCATTTTTTTAATAAAAAATTTTGGAAAAAATGGCTGTTATGGCATTTTTGTTTTTTTTTTAAAAAAATTCTACAGCATTCACCTGGGGGGCCATCTCATGTAATATTTTTATAGAGCAGGTTGTTACGGATGCGGAGATAGCCAATATGTCTAACATTTTTATTTTTGGAAAGTTTTACACATTAGATGCATTTTTGAACAGAATAAAATCTTTTTTTGTGTTGCCATTTTCTGAGAGCCATATTTTTTTTATTTTTTGGGTGATTGTCTCAGGTAGGGTCTTAATTTTTGCGGGACAAGATGACGGTTTTATTGGTACCATTTTGGGGTAAATACGCCTTTTTGATCGCCTGCCAGTCGATACCCAATATGTATACTTTTCTTTTTTCCCTTTTTTTAAAATTTTTTTTTTACTTTTTTTTTGGAAAAGGGCGCTTTTTTTTCTTGAAACTTTTATTATTATTTTTTTAAACCTTATTTTTTCACTTTTGGGGGTCTGATCCCCTTTACAATGCATTACAATACTCCTGTATTGTAATGCATTGGCTGTAAGTGTATTACACACAGCAATACACTTACAGCCTTCAGCCTGTGAGATCCAGGGGGCTGGATCTCACAGGCTTCCGTAGATTGCAGCCGGATGCCTAAGGAAGGCATTGGGCCGCCATCCAAGCTATCGGGTCCCCATCACAGCAGCGCAGGGACCCAATGGCATCCCCTGCACGCCACACACATCCCATATGCCGCGGTCAGCACTGGACGCGGCACATGAAGGGCTAATGTGCCGGCATCGGAGTTTTCACCGATGCCGGCGCATACAGCAGGGGTCCTGCTCCTGCACCCGCCCGATCAGCGCGCCGTAGTAGTACGGTGCTGGGCGGCAATGCACTTCCCGCAGCGCCATACAAGTATAGGGTGGGAAGGGGTTACACAAAGCAACATAAAATGGCAGATGAATTTCCTGCAGGTGTATAGTACAGAAGTCTCCTGCACACAGCTATGCCATATCCATTAGGCACTTAGGTGTAGGCGTACCTGTTTCTCCATCTCTGGTAACGCTGCACTCGTGATTTGCTCGCCTTTTTTAGCCTTCAGTAAACGGTTAAGATCTTGTACACAATCCTTCGTGGTAAACTCTGACTTCTTCCTATCTGTAATGAGAATCCCTCCTCGCTGAACAATCTGTGAAAACCAATTATAGAAATGCAAAGATCAGACCTTTAAAAAAAAAAAAAAACCTACAGATAACACCCTACTGGGATTATCAAAACTACATAGTGTACCCCATAGATTATAAGAAATCTGTAATATGGAAAGATCAAAAAAGAAATGTAACCCTCGCCTCTGCCAGCTCCTAGTACTAGACATCAGCACAGTCTGGCAGTAGGGCGACAGTCAGGAACGCCACGTTGCTCACACACAACACTGACGTACCTGTCTTATTTTCCCCATGTCTCCACCAGCATCTCCTCCAGGCATCACGCACTCCTTGGGTCCAATCTGAACCAGTAAAGCCTCTAGATTGGAAAACTGGTCATTATCTGGAAATTCGCACACTCCGAGCCTCCTTAACGTGGAGTCCACAAAACCAACACCAACCAATCTCTGTCCTTCAGAAGTGACCAGCCGGACACCGACCACTCCGACAGCAGAGGACATGTCGTTGTTGCCAAACAGAATCTCCTCGAACTGCGTCAGGTTTCCGGGTGAGGCCTAAGAAAAGAATTATGTGACATGATTATTCTAGAGGGAATTATGAAAAATATTCATTAATAAACGGGCTGTAAAAGCTGGATTTACACAAAACCTACCCTGGGGGTTGTGACTGGGCAGTTAGGCCCCATTCACACAACTGTATGTATTCCATGATTCGTATAAAAACGGAAAGGAAGACATACGGAAAGTCTTCCGTAGTGTTCCGCAATTTTGCAGACCCATTGACTTTAATTTGGCTACGGACGTGATTTGCGTCCAAGTATAGGACATGTTTCGTTTTTTTTGCAGGGGAACTTCCGTGAGATACGGGATGCGGAACGCACACGGTGTGCATTCCGCATTTTTTTTTCTCCTATGGAAAAATGAATGGGTCCGTATGGTTCCGCATCTTATCGGAATGCGGAAATGTACATACGGTCATGTGAATGGGGCCTAACCCATCACATCTTTTGTGTCTCCCAATGCTCGGCCTAACCAAACATGCATGTCTATGGTGGAACCAAGGAAGATGGACAACAACTAGCAAAAGCTGACCCCTAAACGTCATCAACCTTGTAAACCATTTCCAATAGGAACCAGCAGAATTTTGAATACAGCTATGGAGTACGACAGCCTGTCCCCTCAGGATCCCATCGACATAATGCAATGGATGGACAAAATCCAGGAGTCAGGTGGACAATGTGCTGAGCTTTCTTGGATGTACATATGACGTCGTTGCTCCAGAGTATGGCTACATTCAAACAACCATTTTCTAGGGGGGGGTTAGTCACATGGCCATTTTGAATAATGGCTGTAAAACAAACAAAGAAATATATAGAACATGTCCTATTTTGTCTGTTTTCAGCCCCCTCACAATGAAAGGAGACTATTCTTAAAGGGGTTCTCCAAGTTAAATTTATTGATGACCTATCCTCAGGACCTATCCATCAGCTGTTTGAAGAGGAGGCGCGTGCTGTACCAGCGCTGCCTCCGCTTCATTGTTTACACATTAGCCATAACAGGGGTAGTGGTGAGCGGGTGTAATTACACCTAACTGCCCCATTCATCTCAATGGGATGGCTCGTTCCTATACAAGTGTACAGCCGATTGGCGGGGGTGCCGGGTGTCAGACCCCCGCCAATCTGATATCGATGACCTATCCTGAGTATAGGTTATCAATAAATTTAACTTGGAGAACCCCTTTAATGCCTGTTTCTCAGAAAGGCAACAGTGAGAAAAAAAATGGGCCATTTGGCCGTTTGTTATGGGCGTTTTTTTTTCACTGTCGTGTAAATGTTGAAGCCACATGCGCATATACCCTGTTCGTTTTGTCATCTCCCGGCAATGAACGGGGTTACATAGCATTATACTGATTTATGATGCCATGTAGAGATGAGCGAACGTGCTCGTTACAAGCACTGTAGCGCTCGGCTCCCCAATCCGCAATGCCCGGAGGCAGTTGCGGATCCGTCCTCAGCTGCATGTAAGTCAATGGGGACGGATCCATTTGGTATGGCACTCATACCAAACGGATCCATCCTCCTCACCCGACTGAAAGTCAGTGGGGATGGATCCGTTTGGTATGAATGTCATACCAAATGGATCCGTCCCTATTGACTTACATGCAGCTGAGGACGGATCCGCAATGCCTCCGGGCATTGCGGATTGGGGAGCCGATCGCTACAGTGCTTGTAACGAGCACGTTCGCTCATCTTTAATGCTATGTAACCCTTACAGTTCTGGAAATGTAGTGGATAACACTGACATAATGCTGTTAGTGTCATCTAACACATTCCAGAACTGTAAGGGTTACATAGCATCATAAATCAGTATAATGCTATGTGACCCCTGGCAGTGCTGGGAGGTCAGGACGGGAGCTGCGCTGCAGACTTGTAGTGTGACACACACTCATCTGCAAGGGACCTTAGATGTAGTTCGTGCAAATGTCGCGTCGCAGTAGCGGCATGTCACATGGCAAGACATTCCATGAAATGTCATACGACACATATCGCTGTGTAGCCGTAGCCTTAAAGGGGTTGTCCGAGTTTTGACAAAAAATATATAGCACTGTAAATCTGATGGGCAGCAATATATAACTAAGTTCAGCAAGTTTTAGGCAAAAAAAAAATCCATATTTCCTAATTTGCCTGGTTCTCTTCTGGTCTTTGTTTACATGCAGTAATAACAATCTCTGCCCATCCCCCTTCCCCCTTCTCTGCAAAGGGAATGAATACAAGTGCTGAGTGACATGTCTGCCTGCTGGAATACTCAGCAGCATGTTGTTTGTGTAGGACTACAAGTCCCAGCTGTACAATGACACTGCTGATACACACAGGAAATTCTCCCTACCTGTTCTTATACAATACAATTCCTCTACAGCTCTTGTGCCCAGCATTTGTCTCCTCTCACTGCTGCAGCTACTGTTTGTTATAAAGCCTTGAGCCCTCAGTGTGTTCTGGCTGAAGGGGTTAATGTTTTATCTGAAGGAATCCAGGGAGAGAGCAGATAGCAGCCCGGCAAAGAAAGGGGGCGTGGCCAGTGACATCTCGTGTACAGACTGTTATCTGAACTCTGAGGCTTGTACACGAAACATCACAGACCAGGGAGATAAGGTGACATCACAGGTCATGTGACCCTCAGTCAACTCTGAGAAACCAGCAGCTTTAGAAACACAAAGTATATGGGAAAGTTGTTATACCTGACAAGTTAGAAACATATAAAGAACAAAAAAATAACTCGGACAACCCCCTTAAAGGGGCTGTCCAGGCTTTTTCATATTGATGACCTATCCTCAGGGCACGTGCCGTCTCCCTTCTCTCTTCCTTGCTCACTGCTGTATGTCTATGAGGCAGCAGCAGTACCAGGAAAAGAGAAGAGAGACGGCACGTGTGCACAGAACGACCGTCTCCCCATATAGCTAATTGGGGTGGGTGCCGGACCCCCGCCGATCTGATGAGGATAGCGCATCAATATGAAAAAGATTGGAGAGCCCCTTTAATGCTTTGTTCACATCACATATTCAATCTACAATGGAGGTATTGACGGTCAGGGGGATCCAACCAGGTGACACACAAGGACGGCGCAGCCTCACGAGACCCTGAAGTACCTTAAAAGCCAGATGCCAATCATTGTCCTTGGAGGATTTCCCTCCAGACTTGTTCTTATAACCTCTACACGATACTGACGAACAAGGAGAAGATCCCGCACCACCGATTCAAAGTTCATCTTACTAAGCACCACGCTCTCCAGCTTCTTGCTTCCTAGAATTAAAAACAAAAATAAAAAAAATATTAACATCCGATTATAAAGTTATCAGGATGAAGTTCACAGATGACAGATACTCAGGACTGGGGCTGAAATACTGAAATAAAGCGAACACAGTTACACAATCTCCAGATTAACTAATCCAATAGATCAGTGGTCCCCAACCTTTTTTGCACCGAGGGCCCGGTTTCTCCGGTAGACCATTTCCCCAGGGCCTGGGGGGGGGGCGGTAGGGGCTGGGCGTAACTGATTTCACGCAAGGTCTTATTAATATATATATATATATATAAACATATTAAAATATATTATAAAATGCCCCTTTACAGAGCCCCCCATATAAAATACCTCTTCTTTGAGGCCACAGTAGATGCCCCCAACAATGTGCCAGTGAAAAGTGCCCCCATAGATGCTCCCAATAATGTACTATTAAGAAGTGCCCCCATAGATGCTCCCAATAATGTACTATTAAGAAGTGCCCCCATAGATGCCCCGACAGTGCCCGAAAATAACGTACCAAGAAGTGCCCCATAGATGCCGCCCAATAATATACCAATAAGTGCCCCCATAGATGCCGCCCAATAATATACCAATAAGAAGTGCCCCCATAGATGCCGCCAAATAATATACCAATAAGTGCCTCCCATAGATGCCGCCCAATAATATACCAATAAAGAAGTGCCCCCATAGATGCCGTTCAAATAATATACCAATAAGTGCCCCCATAGATGCCACCACAGTGTTCCCCCAATAATGTACCAGTTAGAAGTGCCCCCATAGATGCCCCAATAATATATCAATAAGGACCCCCATAGATGCCCCCATAATATTCCAATAAGAAGGGCCCCATATATGCCCTCCAAAAATATGGTAATAAAATGTGTCCCCCATGAATACCCCCTCAATAATATAAGAAGTGCCCCCACAGTGCCAGTAAGAAGTTCAGTGTTGTTCCAATTAAAAAAAAACAAAACAAACACTAATACTTACCTCCATGGTGCTGGTAGCGATGCAGGCCTCCTCCGGGCTGTGTCCTGCTCTGTACGGCTCAGGCGGCGCGATGACGTCATAGTGCCTGTAGCCTATCAGAGGAACGGGCAGGGGAGACGCCTCTCCCTCCCCTGCCTGAGGACGGCGATACAGATGACTATGGAGATGAGCGATTCCACAATGGAGGCGCTCATCTCCTTGTCCCCTGCCACTGCGGCCCGGCAGACATCGATTCAGGGACCGGTCCTGGGCCGCGGCCCGGTGGTTGGGGACCCCTGCTATAGATGACGTAAGCTTAAACCGGCCGTCTAGACCCGCACCAGATTCATCACAGGGGCTCAGGCTGGATGATAAATGGGCTGTAGAGACTCTGAGGGATATTTACCAAGGCCGACATCCCCATATGCCAGTCTTGATCCCCTGTGCGCTGACGTAAGATGCACCCAATAAATTCAGGGGGCCAAAAACTCAAATCTAGGCCAGGAACAAGCAACATAAACTTGAGCTATAACTTACGCCGCGAGCTACAGTAAATCCGTCGGGCCCAAATAGACTCCACCCTTCCTGTTAAGCCCCACCCCTTTTAAAGTGGTGAGAAGCGCCAGTGCTGGAAAAACTGAAAAACGCCCCTCTTTTAGCTCTACACCAACTACAGGTCGGACTTTGAGGCAGATTTTTATGCCAGCATTGTAGTGCAATTTTGGCACACCTAAGGCCCCACCCACCCCACAGAAAAGCTCCGCCTCCTTTCAACAAAGGCCCCACCGCCGTCAAGCACGGTGGAAAGAAAAAAAAAAAAAACATAGAAACCCTAGATCAGGAGTCAGCAACCTCCGGCACTCCAGCTGTTGTGAAACTACAATTCCCAGCATGCATACTTGCTCCGCTGATCTAGGAACTCTTACAATAGTGTATGGAGCATGCTGGGAGTTGTAGTTTCAGCAGCCGTCGGCACTCCAGCTGTTTTGATCGATGCCCCAAATTGCGCCACTTTGTAGACAGATTTTTGGGGCAGACCCATTATTAAATCTGGGACCGTGCACTGCCATAACCGGCGCCATATTTACCAATCGTTACACGCAGTTCTTTAGGGTTGGTGCATCCTTAAAAACATGACTTTTTGACAACTTTTTTGTGAGTTTTTGAAAAAGCTGCATTTGTTAAAGGGATATTCCGCTTTCGTGATATTGATGACGTTCTCAGGACAGGTCACCAGTACCAGATCAGCTGGAGTCTGACTCTTGGCACGGGGAGTCAGCCCCGATACCCCTCCCCCCAATATGATGGCCAATCACGAGGACGTCATCAATACCACGAAAGCAGAACAGCCCTTTAAATCCGGCGTCCACCTATCCACCTAGCTAACGACGTCCGCTGTCCTCACCCACTGTTCAAAAGTGACGAGACCAGTGTAAAAACCACCAAAAAAAAAAAAAAAGTTAATTTTTGGGCAAAGGGTAAGTGGCAAAAAGCGCTCATCCACATGAGCCATAACGAGGGCATGGCTTGCTGTGCCCATGCAACCAGTCGGCAGGACAACGGATGTGAACGCAGATGCCACTCCAGATCAGACCGTTTAACCCTTTGCATGCAATCATGGCAGAAACGTGAAAGGACGTGACCCTGTGCCAGCCCTGATGCCCCTTCCGTAAAATGGCAGCATGCCTAGGGACCACTGGTGAACCAAAACACAGGACCTCAAGTGAGGCCCCTGAGCTGCAGGGCCCAGGTGTGACTGCAACCTCAGCTCCGTGCAACGTAAAGCAAGGTATAGACTACAAATGTCGTGAAGTCTCCACCTGATCCCAGGTACTTGATGACTCCGTTAGTCTTGAAGACTTCCTTGGCGGCAAATAACGCATCTCCGCCGTGCACCGTGTAGTAATCGTTCCGGTCAAACACCCGCACCGTGGTGTCCGGCTTCTCCGGCATGGAGTAATAGAAGCTGATGAAGCCGCTCTCCGCCCCGCTGTCCATGGACAGCTTCTCTTTCGGCTGCACGGCCATGCTGGAATCTCCCGCCAACACAGGGCAGCAGCAACACAGGATGACAGGACTTAGGAAGAGCCGCGTCGCCCGGCAACGGCGTCATTACGTAAGCACGCGCCGCGACGAGCGCCATCTTAGGTGAGGGCACTAGCCAGCACTTACCATAGTAAATTGATATTATGTGTTTGAAGGATTTCAGAGCTGCAGATAAAACCTTATACATATGAAAATATTCCGTGTTCTATATGGACGTAGGATTGCCCATGTATTTATCAATGTGTTTACCTCAGTTTTTGATATAAAAGGCATCTTTTCTACTCATTTGGTAAATTTAAAGGTATGTTCACACAGCTATAAAAAAAATGCTGCAGAACCTGCTAAGAAACAGATATAACCCACTTTCAGAATAACACCAACCCATTGACTTCATTAATGTTTTTGAATTGGCTGCAGAAGTGGCGCATTACTTCTTTGAAGTGATTGTGGGTTTTTTGGAGTATTTTGCTGCCAAAAATGTTTGGCTGATTCTGAAAGTGAAACATGCATATGACTCTCTCATGTTCATATGTGCCTGCATTGCTGAGAAAAATTATGTTTTAATATATGTGACTGAGCCTCTAGGAGCAACGGGGCGTTGCTGTTACACATAGAACAGTGGTGGCGAACCTATGGCACGGATGCCAGAGGTGGCACTCAGAACCCTCTCTGCGGGCACCGCACCCTGGAAAAAGTCTATAGTGTACCAATATTCCTTAGACTTTTCCTGCCATTCATCAGCACAGGGCACACTATGAACAGCACAGGCAGCACATTGAATGTAGGCAGGCTATTAGAGCTAAGTGATAAACACATGGAAGATATACTAGATTGGACTGTAGGATTCAGGGTAAATTGCCGTGTTGGCACTTTGCGATAAATAAGTGGGTTTTGGGTTGCAGTTTGGGCACTCGGTCTGGAAAATGTTAACCATCACTGGTCTAGAGGCTCTACTCTCTCTGCAACTGCAACGCCCCCGTTTCTTGTAGAGGCTCATTTACATATATATTAACTTCATTTTCTCAGCAATGTGGGCACATATGGACATGGGACCAACACAGATGTCTTTAGCTGCCAAGTGCACATGTAAGGGTGCATTCACATCACCGTTAGGGCTTCCGTTCAGGCTTTCCGTTATAACATCGTTATAACGGAAAGAAACGGAATCCCTAGGACGGACATCAAAACGGACACCTTTAAGAGGCATTCCGTTTTGATCCGTCATAATAGAAGCCTATGGCCCTGCATAACGGATCCGTCTGGATGCCGTTATGCTGGACGGAAAACAAAGTCCTGTCGACAGGACTTTGTTTTCCGTCCAGCATAACGGCATCCAGACGGATCCGTTATGCAGGGCCATAGGCTTCTATTATGACGGATCAAAACGGAATGCCTCTTAAAGGTGTCCGTTTTGATGTCCGTCCTAGGGATTCCGTTTCTTTCCGTTATAACGATGTTATAACGGAAAGCCTGAACGGAAGCCCTAACGGTGATGTGAACGAGCCCTTACAGGTCAGCCAGTATCATAGGTACAAAAACTGCTGACAGATGCCCTTTAGGATTTGTCCCATGACAACTTATCCACAGAATAAGTGGATGATTATCTGATAGGCAGGGAGTCCCCCTCATCTTAATGGAGTGGTCCACTGCTCTATTCAGCACTTTAGGGATGCCGGGGACAACTGAGCATTTGTACTCCATAGAGCTGAATGGTGTGGGAGGCACGCACCCGTCTGCATATCTATACAAACAGGGGGGAGGGGGGCACAGGCTCCTATTCTAGTGATCGGCCCCCCACCCTCTATCACAGGGCTGGCCAACCTGCGGCTCTCCAGCTGTTGCAAAACTACAACTCCCAGCATGCCCAGTCTGCCTACAGCTATCATCCTACAGCAGGGCATGGTGGGAGTTGTAGTTTTACAACAGCTGGAGAGGCCTCAGGTTGGCCAGCCCTGTTCTATCCTGTCACGGGACAACACCTTTCTCCTACCCAAGTAATCCCATTGGTGCCATTGAATATTACCAGACACCATTTGCAATTAGCAGTAATTTTTTCCCTTCCTGACAGTGTGTCCATGTGCTTTCCATTTGAACACTTCACTTCCAACAGAGGGACACTACGTCCAGATCAACATGCACAATGTCCACTTTCAGGTTGGGTTCTCCACGAGAACAGCTGGGATTTCTGGCTGCTTTGCTAGGCAGTAGTGAATCCACCAAACATGATGGAAACAATGGGGGGCTCACAATGCAACTCTGAAGTGGCCACACCCTCAGAATCTGTAAAAATCCAGTTTGATTTTTTTTTTGTGATTCTGGAGTCACAGGCCTGGCCGTTCATGACCCCCACCACAATCTGAAATGTACAGAACTGAGGTATTTTGCCGTTCTTGAGACCCTCTTGTCTGCCATTGTCACAAGAGTCAGATCACAGCCCATCTCTCAATGTTTATCCCCAATTTTATTCAAAAGTGTGTTCACATAAATATTAAAAGTGTACCCCCATGTCAAACATTGAGACCACCCATTAGGAGAATTGTGGGTCCACCCCAAATTCATTTAGTGATGAAAACTCATTAAAGTCTATGGAGTTGCCAAATGAACCAAGCTAGCCGCACTACAATCTTTGTGTAATTCCCACTGATTTTAAGGAGTTGTCTGCCTTTTTCTTACTGATGATCTTTTGGATAGGTTATCTGAGAGGTGCAGGTCCGACACCCGGGACCCCTGCCAATCAGCTGTGTGAGAAGGCAGCGGCGCTCACCGCTTCCCACAGGACAGTGACATCACGACTATAGGTCACATGGCCAGGACGCAGCTCTGCCCCGTTGAAGTGAATGCGGCTGGGTTGTGCCCAGGCCATGTGACCTATAGCAGTGACATCACTGGCCTGCGGGAAGCTGCCAGAAGGGCGCAGCACTACTACGAGCACTGCTGCCGTCGCAAATAGCTGGTTGTTGGGGGTCCCGGGTGTTAGACCACCCATGAATCAGATACTGATGACCTTTCCAGAGTATGGATCACCAGTAAGAAAAAGGTGGATAACCCCTTTGATGTAAAAAGTTGTGGACACGTTATAACTAGAGATAAGCGAACGTGCTCGTAACGAGCACTGTACCGCTCGGCTCCCCTGCGCTCGCATGGGCGCAGGCAGCCGCTTCCGTCGGGTGAGGAGGACGGAAGCGGCTGCCTGAGCCCATGCGAGCGCAGGGGAGCCGAGCGGTACAGTGCTCGTTACGAGCACGTTCGCTCATCTCTAGTGATAACCATTGCAACTTGTGGACACCTTGTATCAGCAAATATATAATCTCCTTCAGCAAATTAAAGGGGAGGCTCCATCTCACACATTGGTGGCATATCCGAGCGCTATGCCAGCAACATCTGATATCTCTAGAACGGAGATCACGAAGTGAAGGACAGTGGACGGCAGCTATCAGACATTGGTGGCATATCCTAGCGATATGCTACTAACGTGTGAAATGTGTCGACCCCTTTAAGAGCTACAAGTTTAGGATCCGTGCTTTGCCTTCCGTAAATAGGAACCTTCATAGTTTACTTTAGAGAGCAGGAAGGTCAGTCATACATGTGATCACCACATGACAAGGATAGATTTTCATGTAAGTAAATATGAAGGTTCCCATTTACAGCAAGCAGATCTTGAGAGAAAAAAAAACAAAAAACATTTAAGGCATTTGAAAATTGCATAGCTTTTCATTTTGCAAAGTTTTTGTAAATTTTAAACGCCCTCTATGCCAGGTAATCAGGGATATACAGAAGGTGCAGGTCAGTTTTTTCCTGGGGAGTTTTGTCCGGCAGAATGCTGGTTCTCATGTCGGAAACCCAGTAGACCCCATTATAGTGAATGGGATCCATCAGGCATCAGTAGTGTGTAGCATACGCCAGATCTGCTGGAACAGAATATTGGATTTGAAGCAGTAATGTGAGCCTAGCCTAAGAGATGCCCTTAGAATAACAGCCTGGAAATACAGTGCCCTGTGGAAGTATTCGGCCCCCTGGAACTTTTCAACCTTTTGCCACATTTCAGGCTTCAAACAAAAATATGTAACATTTTAAATTTTTGGTGAAGAATCAACAACAAGTGGGTCACAATTGTGAAGTGGAACGAAATTTATTGGATCATTTAAACATTTTTGTAATAATAAAACTGAAAAGTGGGGCGTGCAAAATTATTCGGCCCCCTTGCATTAATACTTTGTTGCTCCACCTTTTGCTGCGATTACAGCTGCGGTCTCTTGGGGTATGTCTCTATCAGTTTTGCACATCTAGAGACTGAAATTCTTGCCCATTCTTCCTTGTAAAACAGCTCGAGCTCTTTGAGGTTGGATGGAGAGCGTTTGTGAACAGCAGTTTTCAGCTCTTTCCACATATTCTCAATTGGATTCAGTTCTGGACTTTGACTTGGCCATTCTAAGACCTGGATACCTTTATTTTTGAACCATTCCATTGTAGATTTTGCTGTATGTTTGGGATCATTGTCTTGTTGGAAGATAAATCTCCGTCCTAGTCTCAGGTCTTTTGCAGACTCCAACAGGTTTTCATCCAGAATGGTCCTGTATTTGGCTCCATCCATCTTCCCATCAATTTTAACCATCTTCCCTGTCCCTGCTGATGAAAAGCAGGCCAAACCATGACGCTGCCACCACCATGTTTGACAGTGGGGATGATGTGTTCAGGGTGATGAGCCGTGTTGCTTTTACGCCAAACATATCGTTTTGCATTTGCAGTGACCGGGGTGCCGTGGTTGCTACGGGGGCGACCCTTTCCCCCTCCAGGGCCCTCTAAGGTGTTTTCCCTTAATGTCCCAGTGGTAGGAGTGCCAAGGGGTATTTAGGCCACTCAAGTCTTTTGGTGGGATTGTCACAGTGTTCCTACCTTGTAAGACGAACAGGCCCCAGGCGGTGGCTCCGGCTGCAATAAATTTACTAGTAGTAGTAATTGAGGGTCGTCCGGTGGGAATGATGCGCAGACTTGTATGAAGGGTCCAACGTAGTTTTATTAACTTATCTTTGAATGCAGATAACTAGGTTCATTCCTTCAGCTTGGTGTCCAGCAAGTGCAGCTATTGCTTATACTTGGCAGATGCTTGGAAATTCAGGTTTCAGGCTTCCTGTTCTAAGCTGAGGTTACCTCCTAAGTCTGGCTTCCCTTGAGAGTATTGTTGTGCCTTATTGCAGGCTATATTACTCTGTCTTTAGGGTACAGCAGAGCTGAAGGTGCTCTGCTGTCCTGCACATGTCCTCCCCAATCAGGGTACAGGGGACAACTCTCTGACTAAAAAAACAAAACTGTCTTAACTGTCATTTCCTCTTGCAGGAAGTTGGAAGAGCTTAACGTCTCTCCAGCAGAGGGGTCAGAATGGACTAAGGACCTTACCATTCTGGTAAAACTACATCTGAATCTGCCATAGTATTGACTGACACATGCTGGTACACCAGGTACATTACATGGGAAACAGTTGCATAACATTGAATATAATACATATTAATGCTGGTGATGACATCAATGCACAGAATTACCTTTTTAGAATAGCACACAGATAGGAGCTGGTTACGCAGAGTTGTAACACTACACTGGGGTGTTACACATTGTTTCCAAAAAGTTGGATTTTGGTTTCATCTGACCAGAGCACCTTCTTTCACATGTTTGGTGTGTCTCCCAGGTGGCTTGTGGCAAACTGTAAACCAGACTTTTTATGGATATCTTTGAGAAATGGCTTTCTTCTTGCCACTCTTCCATAAAGGCCAGATTTGTGAAGTGTTGGACTGATTGTTGTCCTATGGACAGACTCTCCCACCTCAGCTGTAAATCTCTGCAGTTCATCCAGAGTGATCATGGGCCTCTTGGCTGCATCTCTGATCAGTCTTCTCCTTGTTTGAGATGAAAGTTTAGAGGGACAGCTGGGTCTTGGTAGATTTACAGTGATCTGATACTTCTTCCATTTCAATATGATCGCTTGCACAGTGCTCCTTGGGATGTTTAAAGCTTGGGAAATCTTTTGGTATCCAAATCCAGCTTTAAACTTCTCCACAACAGTATCACGGGCCTGCCTGGTGTGTTCCTTGGTCTTCATGATGCAGAACCCTGAGACTATCACAGAGCAGGTGCATTTATACGGAGACTTGATTACACACAGGTGGATTCTATTTATCTTCATCAGTCATTTAGGACAACATTGGATCATTCAGAGATCCTCAATGAACTTCTGGAGGGAGTTTTCTGAACTGAAAGTAAATAGGCCGAATAATTTTGCACGCCAACTTTTCAGTTTTATTATTACCAAAAAAAGTTTAAATGATCCAATAAGTTTCGTTCCACTTCACAATTGTGACCCACTTGTTGTTGATTCTTCACCAAATATTTAAAAAGCTATATCTTTTTGTTTGAAGCCTGAAATGTGGCAAAAGATTAAAAAGTTCCAGGGGGCCGAATACTTTTGCAAGGCACTGTAGCTAGTATCTAACGCACCATGGGTGCTCAGCACTATGGTCCTAGGTTCGAATCTCACCAAGGACACCTGCACAGAGTTTATGTTCTTCATGCGTTTCCTCCCACACTAAAGACATGCTGATAGGGAACTTAGATTGCAAACTCCACTGATGACAGCGAACAGTGATAATGCCTGTAAAGCACTATATAAGGGAGTAAATAAGGCATGATGTATGTTTTAGAGTTTATGAACCATTGCCTTTATAAAAAGGGGTTGTCTCACTTCAGTAAGTGACATTTATCTTGTAGAGAAAGTTAATACAAGCCCCTTAGTGTATTGAGATTGTCCATATTGCTTCATTTGCAGTCTGGATTCATTTTTCCATCACATTATACACTGCTCGTTTCCATGGTTACAGACTGCCCTGCAATCCATCTGTGGTGGTCGTGCTTGAACACTATAGGAAAAAGCACTAGGCTATATGAGCTCCCATGGTCCCAGCCACCAGTGAGGTTGATGCTTTTTCCTAGTGTGCAAGCACAACCACCACTCCTGGATTGCAGGGTGGTCTGTAACCATGGAAACGGGCAGTGTATAATGTGATGGGAAAATTAATGAAGGCAACAAAGGAAGAAATATGTATAACACATTAGGAAGTGCCTTGTATTAACTTTCTCTACATGATGAATGCAATTTACTGAAGTCAGACCCCTTTAATGCAAATCAGCCCAAATAGGGCAAATTATAACTTAACATTTGTTTGTGCTATTTTCTCAGGGCACATGCAGGTGACCAAGTTTTTCTTCAGGCAACTTTTCACTTTAAGGGCTCATTCAGACGGCCGTATGCTATCCGCAAAAATACGGATCAGTTTTTTTGCGGATTATACGCTGCCCCATTCACTTCTATGGGGTCCTTTTCTTCTGTTCCACGGATCCGCAAAAACACTGAAACATGTCCTATACTTGTCAGTGAAAACCAGGACATGGCCCCATTGAAGTCTATGGGTCCGCAAAAATACGGAAAGCAATCCTTTTGCGGACATGCTGAACTGTCCGCAAAAAAACGGATCCGTATTTTTGCGGACACCATATGGCCGTCTGAATGAGCCCTAAAAAAGGGGTTGTCCACTTGATTTTTATTGATGATCTATACTCAGGATAGGTCATCAACATCAGATCAGCAGGGGCCTGAAACCCCGAACCCTTGCTGATCAGCTCATACAAATGCTGCCTTCTCTGCAGTGGTGAGCAGTGTAATTACAAGAATGGCGTCCCCATTCACTTCTATGGGACTTGTCTGTAGTATTCACTTGGACAGAGCCGTCCCATAGAAGTGAATGGGGACACCATACTTTTACGCACACCTGCTCACCACTGCAGTGCTCATATGAGTGCTACCTTCTCTTCATACAGCTGATCTGCGGGGGATGCCAGGAGTCTGCCCCCCCCCGCCAATCTGAAATCGATGACCTATCCTTAGGATAGGTCATGAATATAAATTGAGGAGACAACCCCTTTAACAGATAGCACACAGACCCATTCATTTCTATGGAGTCATGCACACATCTGCGTTTCCTGCAGATCTGTGTGGCCATTATGCACATTATAAAACATGTCCTATCCCTGTCCATATTGGCATGACAATATGAAATGTACATGGAAGCCATCTGTATTTTCCAGATTTTTATTTTCTTACCCAAACATGGACACTGCTGGGTACATGAGGCCTAATAAGATCAGAGACAAACCGCAAAGTAAACCAATATTTTCATTGTTTATTTAATCCAGTTTTTACATTAAAAAAAGTCACTCTTCAAATAGGATATTTACATAAAAAAAGTTTATTTGGTTTCCAGGGGAAAAAAAAAAAAATAAAAAAAAAATAAAAACTTAAACCCCCCGCCCCAATCCCCTCCCTTCTACAAAAACCGAGCCTGGAATAGCCCCATCAAGGGGCTTGATAATTAAACCTGAGTTCATCCAAAACGCTCCCAATGTAAGGGGCATTTAAAGATCTACAAAATTAAAAAAAAAAAAAAAAAAATCCACTAGTTTACTGTTGAAGGCCCAAAAGATCAAAAACAACAAAGTTTAAATGTCAGGTACAAGGTTCTGTGTAAGAGTTGCCACGATAAATATCTATAAAAACATAACTCAGCACAATATGTTTAGGACATGGCTCCAGTCATACAACTTCAAGATGGATCAAGCACATTGGGATTTGACACCAACAATCACTTTGCCTCTGCAGTATTTTCCCCAGTCCCTTCAGTCACATTTAGGAGTTGAGTTCTCTCTGCATTTCATTCATCTCCTTCATCTGCCAAAAACAAAAAATGTACAGGTTATTAGAAGTTACAACACCACATCTAATCATTAAGAGTAACCAACGCAGAGGAGAAATATACAAGTCCCTTCCAATTGTGTAGAGCGTTCATGCAGGGGCGGATTTGCCATAGACCTTACACGGAAATTTCCCAGTGGTTAGATGCCCAGGGGGTCGCATGAGCCCTCCTCCCGGCCAGTGGAAGTTTTTGGGCATGTATTTTGTAATGGACTGTGGTATTTGGCTCTGTTGGGGTGGTATAATGTGCCACAATATGATATTGCTGGCCCTGCCTTCCATCAATTTGGACCCAACTTCCAAACAGGGCCACTTTTAGTATTTTTCCTGGGCCACTTTCAGTTCCCAGTCCACCCCTGCCTTCATGTTTATATTAAGTCTCTCTTGACCCTGTAATCCTCTGATCACATATATAGTACTTTGCAATACTTTAGTATTGCATTTTTGTTATGCGCTTCAGCAATACATTGATTGGAGGCCTAATACATGCTGCCTTAAACCAGATTCAGACATGCAGATTACAGGGTGTGAATTCTGGGTGGGTTTCAGGATCTCTCAGCAACTTAAATCCCCATGTTGCTGCTTCATGTTCTGGTCAATGGACCTGAATAGTTGGGGCTGGGACAGATTCAGAATGCAGCCTAAAGCAACACTTTATAGGCTCATGTACAAGGCGTAGCTTGGGAGCCATTGTTAGGAACCCTCCTGCCAATGCATCCCATTGGCACCCTCAGCAGTCAATCCAAACAGGCACCGTGGGCTTAAATTGACTCCACCCACTCCCTATAAGATCACTTAGATGCCACGGTCAATAGTGACCACGGCATCTAAGGGGTTAAACAGTGGAATCTGTTCCTGTTCCAGCAATTATACAGCCAGCACCTGCAAGTGACTGAACCGGCAAATAATCATACAGTGGTTCGCAGGACTATGCTGATACACAGTGGGCTGGGACATGTGATTAGCTCCATGCGATGCATAGGTCTAAGCTGCAAAAACTAGAACCAGCCCAAAGACATAAGTGGTACCATTTCTGGGGGCAATACAACCTCTTATCTTGGTTTAGAGTTAAAGGGGTTATCCCACGAATAATGTAAAAAACAAAAATTAGACATCATATAGTACAGGACAGTCTAACAAAGCTAAAACCATTCATTGCTCTGCTAGATTTATATTGCGCTGACAGCTCAAGGGGAGTGTCTTTTCTGCTGCAGCTGAGGGGGCGTGTCTCAGCTCTGCCTATCAGCTCAGGAGGCAGTTGAAGGATGAAACTGAGCATGTGCAGCCTTCTCAGTGAGCAGGTCAAAGAAATAAGAAATTAAGTGGCACTATACAGATACTTTTTATTGAATAACTCAGTAGCTATAATAATTTTTTAATTACATGCACTTACAAAAGTATTCAGATCCAGGTGCTGGTTTAAAAACTGTAGAATATTTTTCATGGGGACAACCCCTTTAAGGTGATGCGCCAAATTGCACATAACTCATAGTATTCCTATAGACTGTGGCTGTAGCTCAATAGTCAAGCTGCACCAAGTCACAGTGGAGCTCAGGCCATGAGGTAGGTACATTTTAACCCCCCCACCTCAATAACCAAGCCAAAAACCTAAACATAATATGAATACCTAGCTTAAACCCTCAACCTGCTTTGTCAGTGCATGAGTGGGTCTTTGGAAAAGATTATGGGGTGTTTATAGATCTATCTTACCTCAGCCTTTTCATATTTGCCCCTCTTTCTCCGTGTGATGATCTGTTAAAAAAAAAAAAAAAAAAAAAAAAAAAAGTAATTATATATATTCAGTCACGTCAATCATTCACATAAGGACCAGCAAGAGTTATCCAATATTAGTGCAGCTTGGTAGACTAAATTTCCAACAATATCACCCCATAGAGACAATCCATTCTCCAATGTCAAGGTTGAGATACTGGATAGTCCTCACTCAGCATTCCACAAATGTGCATGCTACAGAGGATTCTGGGATGATTGTGCGCCATCACACTCCTTGATATAAAACCCATGCAACTCTACGACTACATTAGTAGGAAATACTCACCAAGACCACTATTCCAGCAAGGATAGCAACAACCACCACGACAATGACAGCAATCACACCGGCGGTCAGGCGTTTCATGGACAGTTCGTGAGGCTTCTCATCTATGTACATGATAAGAGGCTCCTGAACCAAGAAGTTCTTGCCATTGATGGGGATCTGAAACTTGTTGTCAGGATGCATGAGGCTGTCTCCCTTGATCTGCATATGAAAGCAGACTATGTTATATCATAGATCATGCCACAAACCTACAATGGTAATACAGAATATCGGGACACTTACATCTTTTTCCATGTAGTAGCCAACATCTACAATGTCAACGTCATCCTTTCCTTTCTCTGTAGCATTTTGCATCAAGTCAATATAGATGTAAGACTCTTCAAACTGTAGAAAAAAATAAATAAAATAGTTGGATTGTAATGTAGGTTCACATTATCGTTCAAATAATCTCAAGCCAAAGACTATGTACACATTTGACATGAAAAGTGATCTGAAGTATCTGGTTATAAATCTCCATTTCTAGACTACCCAATATCCAGTTTGCAACCTGCTCCTCGTTTTGCTCAAGTGAATGTGTCCATTCCAGTAAGGGTGCATTCACATGACCATAAAAAACACGAATCCATTATTTTGAGCATCAGTGTGCACCTAAAATAACTGATCTGACGTTAACTGATGCTCAAAAAAAAACAGAAACAAAGATTTTTCCCTGTTCTGACAGATCAGAAAACAAAACCAATGTGAATGCACCCCAATACCTGCTGGTACTGTGTGTCCAGAATGCTACTGCCTTCACTAGTGCTCATGTACTAGAAAGACTTCAAAGAGTTGTCCCACAATTAACGTGCCCTATGATCTAACACAGAAACGCAATGTCCAACAATTTTCTTCAATTATAAAAAGGCTTCTTCATGTCTTCATGTAGATATTGCTGTTACTTGTTATGGCACCCCTGCTGCTCTAGATTTTCCCTTGGAAAGTCTACATAATGGGGGGGGGGTCTAAGTGCAACCTCTGGTGCAGGGGGATATCAATTTATGACCAGGAGCAAGCCTCATTAATTAGGTGCATTCTCTGGCAGTCCGTGTGCCCAGATTAACACCTACTCCAGCATACCCCTGCCCCCTTGTCAAAAAAAAAAAAAAAAAAAAAAAAAAAAAAAAAAAAAAAAAAAAACACACCACACACACACCATAGATGAGGGCCACATAGAAACATCACTTGCACCTAAATTTAGGTGCAATGGTGCTTAAAGGGGGTGTCTCACTTCAGCAAATAACTTACTCTTCATATTAAACGCTAATACAAGCCACTTAGTAATGTACTGTTATCCATATTGCTTGCTTTGCTGGTTTTATTAATTTTTCCATCACATCATACACGGTTTCCATGGTCACGACCACCCTACCATCCAGCAGCGATGGTTGTGCTTGCCCACTACAGGGGGGGGGGGCCCCCCTATGTGCGCTCCCATGGTCCTGGCCACCAGAGAGGCTGGCATTTTTTTACTATAGTAAATGCAAGCACAACCACCGGTGATGGATTGAAGGGTGGTCGTAACCATGGATACGAGCAGTGTATAATGTGATGGAAAAGTGAATCCAGCCAGCAAAAGAAGGCAATATGGACAATCACAATACATTAGTAAATGCATTACCTTTTTACATGTTAAATGCCATTTGCTGAAGTCAGATAACCCCTTTCATAAGTCACAAATCACAATTTTTGCAATTTATATGCTAATTTCTGGCACAGGTGGCCATAGTTAATAATGTCCAATTTGTCTAGAGCAGTTAGAAGCTGGTAGCTTCTACAGTACCCACTCTTATTGCCTGGCCTGCTCAACAGAAGCAATTACTCCAACTGTATACAAAAAGCAGCAAGTGGTAGATAGAGCTACTCAGCATGTGTGACCACTGGGACTGACAATTTAGGTGGACGTTCTGAGCAGCAGAGAGTACTATACAAAATGTATGACAGCAATATCTAACAATAGGTACATTAAAAAAAATTTTTTTATTTAAAATTGTTCTGTTTTTTTGAAAGGTCTTACAAATGCGTAATATTGAATTGTGGGACAAACTTTTCATTTCCATATCAATTACTACTACTCATGAGGGATCACTTCTCCCTTGCGCTGACAGGGATGCTAAGAAGTTTGCAATTTCTTCCTTTTGCAGAGTCTGCCATGGACTCTCACCACTGGCACAGCCTGTGCATTTCACCCCTGCATGTTCTAAAGACTTGGATGCTTTCCTCCCTCACCACACACTGATCTGCTATGTAGAGGCTACTCCTCCTACTGGTATCAAATACTGAGTGAATGGAGGAGGAGAGCATAGGGTGGGTTTGGTCAAGTATGGACACTTCTAAACATAAATGACAACGAAACGTCAATAGCAAACCTCTTACCTCAATATTTTTGATGTATTTATCGGACAGATTATACCGAGTTTGTAATCAGGTTTCTCAGTGCTCTGTTATATAGAATAAAAAAAAAAAAAAAAAAAAAAAAAAAAAAAGTTTGAATGTCATTGAAATATGTTCACACACCCCTTTAGTGTGGAGCTATACAAAATGAAAAAAAAAAAAAAAAAAATAAAAACACTTACACTGTCACTTGCTCATTTGTCACACTATCGGTGTTATTACGCTTCATTTGAACAACTACCCAGCTGTAAAAAAAAAAAAAAAATTTTAATTATATATATATATATATTTTAAGTTGGCACAGACACTATTGTGGTTAATAGTAGAGAGGTCAAGCTCTCACAAGCATCATTTTTGGGTGGAGGACACATTCATCACTCTGTCCATATGCCTAGTGGACTGGCAACATATCTGCCCAATAAAACAAAGGTGCCAAGACTTATATGATAGCCATGCCAAGGATAGCACATTGGTTAAACCAGTCTCCATTAGCGATGGCACGTGCCAAGAGTTGTACTTCAATGGGAAAATACTTACAAAGTCCTAACAAGCTCCGCACAAGTCTTTGACTCCTTGTCTGCTTTTTCGGTTCGTCTAACACCGCGGTGTTAACACACCAGCAGCTCTGTGTACCATTGCACTGCTTTGCTTTAAAGGTACCATCAGCTTCACAGTCAGGATTGTAGAGGCCATCGTTGTCAATGAGAGCATTCTGAGGTTTCGGTCTTCTTCCAGCTTTAGTGCCAAGGCTTTCTTTCTTCATTAAAAAGCATTTTGGAATCACTGCAAAATGCATATATTGTAAGTTGGCATTTTAATTCTTTGATCCTGAAAAGATGATGACCTATTCTCCGGACAGGTGTCCCTCACATCTGCAGGGGACTCGCTGATCAGCTGTTTCAGGAAGTTGCTGCACTCACAAGAGCTCTGGTGAGCGTTATGGCCTCCTGGCAGCTTACCAAGCACAGCCCTACATGCAAAGCCAGCTCTGCTTCGTAATGCAGCTCAGCCTCATTGACTAGAATGGGACTGAACTGCAACTAGTCCACATGACCGATGCATGGTGACGTCACTGGCCTAGAAGAGGCTGTAGCACTCATGGAGCACCCTGGCCTCTTCTAACAGCTGATCTGTGGGGTTCCTGGGAGTTGAACCCCTGGAGATCTGATATTGATGACCCATCTTGAGGATAGGTCTTCAATATCTTCATAGATGCCAACTGTCCCAAATTTGCTGGGATTGTCCCTGTTTATCAGAGACAGTGCTGGCAAACTCACACTGTCCCAGGCTAACACAAACCCCACCCACTAATCGGCATCTCTGGGTGGGTTCAAGACGTTGCCAGGGTGGGGTTTATATGCCCCGATTTTACCAACTGTTGGCAAGTATGTATCTTTTCCCTTTTAAAGCAACCCTCAGGTTAAAAAAAACGTCGCATTAACGAGGGAACAATTGGAACACTTCAGCTGCCGCTCTGCATATTCCTCGGCTCCTCTTCTGTCATCGAAGATGGCTGCACCGCTTCTCAGACTACATACTGGGCGTTGGTAGTCACTCCTACTTGCCCAGCCATGCTCTTGGATTGGTCAGCACTGCTCTCATATGAACACAGTTAGCCAATCCAAGGGAAGCAGGAATTGCCTTGGACTGCCATATGCACAGTAGGCATCAGATAGTCTGAGTAGCGGTACAGCCATCTTGGATGATGAAAAGGAGGCCACCAGGTACGTGTTCTGTTCATTCTTCCATTTAAAGGGGTTTTGCCATCACCACCTCTGGGACCCGTAACAGAGAATGAAGCAGGGAAAGTAGTGGAGGGCGCATTGCGCATGCGCAGCCACCCTCCATTTATTTCTATGGGGCCACTGAAAATAGCCGATCGCTGGCTCGGCCATTTCCGTCAGCCCCATAGCAATCAATTAAGGGGGGGGGGGGTTTGTGTCGCGCATGCGCTCCCATTCACTTGTATGGGAGCAGCGATTGGTGGCGGCCACACCCCAGGAAACATGGGGTTCTCCAGCCACAACTTTCCCCGCTCCATTCTCATTGTAGGACCCGCACCTATCAGACAGTGGGGCATATCCTAGCAATATTCCCCCATTGTCTGTGATGGGAAAACCCCTTTAATATGAATTTTCTTGAACCAGAGGGTTGCAGTTACTGACTTTTAACGACTAATAAAAAGGTTCCTTTTAATAAACTCCGTAGTTTAAAGAAGAACTCCCGCAAAAAAATGTTTTATTCTCTGACCTGTTAGAACGGTGCATGATATAATCTGTAGTGATTGGCATTTTTCTTATCAGAGGCTGAAATTGAGAGTTTCCTCTCTTCTTATTGTAGCTGTGTCATGTGACCAACTCCCTGACCTCCAACTGACCCAGGATAGCAAGCCAGTAACTTCTCTAATTATTCCTATGAGACTGAAAGTGAGGCTCCCATAGGAATACATAGAGAATTAGACTTCCTGTCCACACATAAGGTGCTGTGTGAGTTGGTGGGTCTAATTCCTAGTCACATGACACAGATAAGAAACTTCAGGATGATATGACTCAAAAATTCAGCTACGGGTAAGAAAATGACATTCACTTTAGATTACATCATGTACATTTTTAGCAGGACATGGAATAAAATTTTTGCGGGAGTTCTTCTTTAAGGTTATACTTGTTTGTGTAAGGAAAGCATGATGATAATCTGTATAGACTCTTAGAGCCTTCTAGACATACTTTGGGTAGGATACAAAAACCTATATTCATGTATCAACAGCCAATCCTAATCTAGATCTTTAAAAGATAGGTCACCTACAGAAATAGGTCCATTATAAGACTACATACAGCTATAAACGGCACATACGCATAATAAAATGTGCACTGCAAGGTTTGCGGTTTTAGACTTACATTTATTGCAGTTTGCCTCCTTTACATCTGGACCTATCTGAATGGTGCACGAACAGGGTTGGCCACCAGCAGCGTCACATTTGCCATCAAAAAGGGTGTTGCATTTGCAGCCTGCAGAAGAAAGGAATACATCATCCTGAAGTTAATCAATTTTATATAATATTTGTTCCCTGACATTTTCAAGGTTTACCTGTACATGTGCACCAACTGCAAAGCACTGCTCATAGATGGAATTAAGGAGAACTGAACAACATATATTAGAAAGTTTCACAAGTTCAGTTCAGCAGCGTCCTACCGATGTCTTAATTCTTCTATAAGCAAGTGACCTAAACAAGTCATTCTTCTGCAACTTATTCATTTAGCAAGCAGATATATTGAAAACCGCATACTGCACATTAAAAAAGTACACAATGTGTTAAGCCATCATACACAAGGGACAAGTCATACAAATATAATGGGGTAAATTTGCTCAATCTGAGCCTAGACCTTCCCATTATGTTTTAGACCCAAAGGCATCAAATAAAACCCACACAAATTAGCGCATTGTTGGCTGAACCCAATGAGAACAAAGGGTTCAGACAACAGCCTGATGCGTATGGTCGGCTGTTCCGTGCATTGGGGACCACCATTTCCATGACAGATCCAGACCCATTCAACTTCAATGAGTCAATGGTCTGTCCGCACTGCAAAAAAAATAAAAATTTGTGGTGTGGAGGCACGGAGAGAAACCCCATGGAAGCACTCTGTAGAGCTTCTATGCCTCCGTTCTGCACAGACCTTCTGGATTGCGGACCCATCTGCGATACAGGGTGTACGGGCTGCAATACAGGCCATGGCCATGTGCATAAGGCCTAACAGACTGTCAGGGGAGATGAGGATCTGGTGAACTGAATTTTTTCACCCAATCCTTTTGTCCTCCCAGGAGTCACAACCAGGGGCACAACCAGCCGCCTTCTTTTTTTTGTCCCCATTGACACATACAAGCTTAGCTGATCCAAACCTGTATGGGGTATTTGCATGACTATACAGCTTCTGAATGTGTATAGCCAGCCTTAAAGGGTTGTACAGTGGTTTACCGTTAATGATCTGTGCTCAGGATAGGTCATTATTATCAGATCGGCAGGGATCAGACTCTGGGCACCCCCCATCGATTAGCTGTAGTAGCGGTGTTAGTAATCTGACAGTGTAATCAGTGCAGACTGTGCAAATTACATGCCTGCCAACTGATAATACCTGATAACACCAGTACCGGTTTTTGGCTCACAATCAGGGCGCTGGCGCACAGTGCGGTTCTGATATGCGTTTAGGATGCCTTTTTTACTGTAACTAGCTGAAGTTAAATCATTCCCACTATGCAGAACACCAGGCATCCTGAGTGCATGTCAGAACCGCACTGTGTGCCAGCACCCTCACTGAACAGACACTGAAGCGGGAACCAAACAAAGACGCTCATCAAGCCAACCATCCTTTCAACATGTGAACCTCAACCAACGTAGAAATACCCTATACACGCCACAGTCAGTCCAAAACACAAACACTGCAGTCAGAAAGCCACAGCATAAAAGGGACACACCCACAAGCTGATCCCAAGATGAATCCCACCATCCATGGAGAAGCCACCAACCCCTCTGACTGAAATCACTTCATATCAGTTGATATCTCCGCTCCCACAGGTATCCATCTATGGTCTTGACCAGGGATCTCAAACTCGTGGCCCTCCAGCTGTTACAGAATTACAATTCCCATCATGCCTGGACACTCTTCGGCTACCAGGGCATGCTGGGAGTTGTAGTTTTGCAACATCTGGAGGGCCACGAGTTTGAGATCCCTGGTCTTAACTATCCTGATTAGACTACTTTCACACTTGCGGCAGCAGGGGAACAGCCTGCCGGATCCATGCAGCTGGAAGTCCGCTCCGGCCCCATTTGCTATAATGGGGGTGGGCAGGAGGTCCAGCCGCAACACAGCAAAACAGAGGTGGCTGGACAAAAACCGCAAAGTGCTGTAGTTTTTGTCTAGCTGCCTCTCTGCTTGTTTGCCGTGCTGCGGCCAGGACCTCCGGCCCATCCGGAGCAGGATGTTCCCCCGCCGGAACAGCCTGTCAGACCCTGGTGTCTCAAGTGTGAATGTAAGCCTTAGACAAAACAGTAGTAGGGCCCCAAACCAGAGATGAAGGGTGGGAAGTTCATTGAAAAACTGGCTTTTTTTTTTTTGCATTTCCTCACACGTACCAACCTGGATGGTACGTGACCTTGCGCGTGGTATTGGAAGGTCAGGATATAATGACAATCCGTACAGCCCTAGGAATTCACAATGGTTAGTGTTGATTGTGTTTTAAGTTCGGCGATGAATCTAAGAATTTTGTCTACCACGGACCATAAGTTACGCCGAACTTGAAGCTACAAGTTCGCTTGTCCTTATTTATGGTTAAAACTACTCTACGCACAAAATGTGACCCTTTACACCATCATATATGACTAACATATATACATCGTAGTGGGAAGCAGGGGCGTATATTTCAGTCTCTGACTAGTTAGACAGTTCCTTAATAGGCGACTCACGCACCATCTACAAATGTAGGGAGCAAAAATGAAAATAAATCCCAAAATATGGACATCTTTAGGGCAGCAGCTATATTGTACAGGTAGCGCATATTTCAAAATATAGATACACCCACCCCATCTCTACGCAGACACCAGTCACAGTGAAAGCACCACCTGAGCCCCACCCTATTCTCTACCACAGGAGTCATAACAAAAGACAAGTCTCCACGATACTCCAGCCCCAGGTACAGGCCCAGCCACTCCCTGGGACGTCACACAGGTGTAGGCAGGGAGAGAAGAAGGCCACCATGCCTCTCCTCCCCCCCTCAGGGAGCACAACCCAGCGCCATATTGTATGGGAGCGGCACTTCATGCAGTGAGACCTGAGCGGGAAGATGTCCTCAATGATACATACCTATACTATAAAAATACCATCCAGACAATGGAAGAGCTAAGGAACCACAGCCAATATCTTATCAGTAGTAGCCCGAGATAAACCGCTCACACTTCCTTATCTGCCTTGTCTTATCATTGATTATACAGGCATGGTGAACATGAAGCCTACATGCTTTCAGGGAAAATACAGACTGCCCCTTTAAGGTTTGCTTGGACCAATAAGTGCAATAAAAGGCAAGTCCATAGTGAGGGTTTAGAGTTTTTAGGCTATTAGATGCTGGAAAAAATAAAACTCCCAACATCAGAGCAGGCTGGGAGTTGTAGTTGGAGCCACAAGTCACAGAAGCACTGAGACTATACCTTTTAGTCCTATACTATGGGCAAAGCCACCTGAGCTGAGTAGTTAGCCATTGTATGGAAGGCTGGTAAATGATACAACAATACAGTCAATCATTCAACCATTTAGCGCAATGCCTGTTAAAAAAAACAATCCATCCTCAGATATAAGGGCACTACAACACCCAATAGCCTTGTCCTACATGCTCCTGGGGTCCTCTAGGCTGGGCAGGGCTCCAGGAGAACATCAGATCATTGGAGTCTCACTGGCTACATTGTATCAGTCCAATGTTCTAAAGGAAATCCAAGCTGGATACATTGTATACCCCTGAGCCCACCACAAGGTAAGAGGGTTCAGAGCCAAGACCTGGATTCTTCACTGATTAGAAACCAAAAGGAAGAGCCCCTAGAAGCAGGATACAGTGTATACTCCTGAGCCCACAAGGCAGGGGCCTCAAAGCCAAGAACTTGATTCATTACCGATCAGAAACCAAATAAAGACCCTGTAGAAGTTGCATATACATTGTATATCCCTAATCCCACCACAAGGCAGGGGCTTCAGAGCAAATACTGGATTACTGCTTAAAACCCAAAAGGAAAAAAAAAAAAAAAAAAAAACCAGAAGCTGGAGAACTTGGAGAAGAGACTCACCTGGATTCTGTGCCTGGGAAGATAACTATACAGCAGAACAGGGCAACTCCAAGGCTCAGCACAGTAGAAGCCTTCATCTTTCTGGACACTTCTGCCTTGAGAACGTCCTTTAGGGTCTGATTCCCCCAGTTAGTTCAAGTCTTCTTCACCTCAGTCACTTCCTACCCCCCTCCTCCTTATACCAGGTCAGACCGGTCGGACAGGTCCCTCCCAGAATCACAAGGACGAAACTTGCTCTGGTTACACCTGGATACTCTTCAGCAAACCCCTCCCCCACCGAAACCAGTACCCTGGGCTTCTGGACAAGATCCTCCGTGCTTGAGGAAGTTCAGACTCTGGGATCCAATTATAAGACCCAGGAGCCAAGAGAGATCTGTTTTCTGAAGTGATCAGAGAGCAAACCCCAGGTCCTCCTGCAGGTGAGTTATATAGATGGGTGCAGTGACGTCACTGGTCACCTGGATGAAACTAGGAGTGGTGACTCACCTGGAGCAGGAAGGTGGGAAGGCTTCTGCCTCACCAGGACACACTGCTGTGTATGAGCTCATGATCCTCCCACCCGAGAGGGAAACCGTCTCTCGGTTCTCCCCACAGACTGCTGAAACTTATTACTCACCTCCACATCACTGAGGTAAATGAGCAAATAAACTGTCCAAGTGCTGCAAAGGTTCCTGTGCCTGCTGTGGAGAGAGACACCTGAGTTCTCAGATCCCAGTAATAAATATGGACATCTTGTTCTTATACCAAAGTTTTTTTTTGTAATTGGTTTACATTTTTGTAAAAAAAAAAAAAATGTTATTGTCGCAATTATGAAAACCACTGCCATAGAAAGTGACAAAATCTTGTGTAAATAATGTAAATGTATAGATGATGGTAGATATACACACACTTTTTTATATCTTTATTCTGTATATTTAACCAGATCAATGGGCACATTTAATATAGTGTTTGCGTCTGTTTTTATTAAAAATAAATAAATAAAATTTTTTAAAAATGCTGTCTAATTCAGGGATCAGCAACCTTCGGCACTCCAGCTGTTGTGAAACTACAACTCCCAGCATGCTCCTTTCACTTCTGTGGGAGCTCAGAGAACAGCCAAGCAAGTGTGCATGATGGGAGATGTAGTTTCACAACCCCTGGAGTGCCAGAGGTTGCGGACCCCTGGTCTAATTTTATTAACCACATTTACTACTGAAATTGCACCTGTTTTGGAGGCTTTTGCACCTCGTTGACTATTTAGAAGTTTTAGACTAAGGCTACTTTCACATTGAGCCTCATTCACACCTCAGTGTTTGGTCAGTGATTTCCATCAGTGATTGTGAGCCAAAACCAGGATTGGAGCCTCCACAGACATAAGGTATAAGGGAAAGGTCTGCCCCTGTTCTGTGTGTAGTGCTGCACCTGGTTTTGGCTCACAATAAGGCCCCATTCAGACGGCCTTATTATTGCGGGTCATGTGAATGGGCCCTAAGGGCTCATGTACACAAATGTATTTTTTCTTCCGTTTCTGCTCTGTTTTTTTACAGGTCCATATGCAGAACCATTCATTTCAGTGGGGCTTGAAAAAAAACGGAAGTTGCTCCATGTGCATTCCGTTTCCATATGTCTGTATTTCTGTTCCGCAAAAAAAAAAACAGAACATGTCCTATTATTGTCCGCATAATGGAAAAGAATAAGACTGTTCTATTAAGGGCCAGCTGTTCCGTTCCGCAAAATACATACGGTCGTGTGCATGAGCCCTAACTGATGGAAATCACTGACCAAAACACAGATGTGTAAATGGGGCGTAAGGCCTCGTCCACATTTCAGTTTTTCACCGATCTGTGCTGTCCGTATTTTCTGTGGACTCATACTCATTGATTTGAATGAGTCTGTTCACACATCAGTTGTTGTTTTTTTTTTCCATCTACTTCTTGTTCTGGGACCAAAACACGCCCATTAGTCTATGGTTCTGTGAAAATCACGGCCCCTACATGGGTGGCATCTGTATGGCGTCCATTTTTTTTGTAAGTCTAATAGGAGATGCAGTGGAAATTGATTTTCAGCTGAGCAATGTCCATGGATTACAGATGACATACGGAGGGTAAAAACGGACACATGGACCAAACACCGATCCTTCATGGGTGAAAAAAGACACTTTTTTCACGGAATTGAAAATGACACAGAAATGTGGACGAGGCCTATTTCAGGAGTTGTCTATTTTTTGCAACTTTTAAAAATTCTATTCATGTAGGTGCGCCTTTTTTACACATGAATGAGGTACAAAAGTCTAAGGGCTCATGCACACCACCTTGAGTGTTTTATGGTCCGTAAAACACAGATACCGGCCATGTGCTTTCCGTATTTTGCGGAACGGAACAGCTGGCCCCTAATAGAAAATTCCTACCCTTGTCAGTAATGCGGACAGTAATAGGCCATGTTCTATTTTTTTTGTGGAATGGCCATCGCTGTTTTTAGTAAATGTCCCCCAAAGTGTCTGTCCCTGCACCACATATATCATAAAGCCGCAGTGTATTAGCTATAGGGGTCGCAGCGGTCGCAGTTGCGATCGGGCCCCTAAGCCCCCCCTTGCCGCTTGCAGGGCCGCACCGCCAATTAGGCGAGGTGAGGCGCGGCCCTGGTCACAGTTGGGGGGCAACAGCGGCGGGGCAGAGGGAGATGAGCGCTTACATTGTGGAAGCGCTTATCTCCATAGTCATCTGTATCGCCGTCCTCAGGACAGCGATACAGATGAACAGTGCTGTGGCTGGGCGGGGGAGGGAGAGGCGTCTCCCTTCCCCATTCATCTGCAGCCTATCAGAGGCTGGCGCAGGCGCCGCCTGAGCCGTGCAGCACAGGACACAGGCAGGAAGAGGCCTCTTGCATCCTTAGGCTTCATTCACACTACCGTATGTTCATTTCCGTATCTTATCCGCATTTTTGCGGATAAGATGCGGAACCATACGGATCCATTCATTTTTCCATAGGACAAAACCGTGTGCATTCCGCATCAGTATATTTCGGAAGTTCTCCCGCAAAAAAAAGGAAACATGTCCTATACTTGGCCGCAAAACACGTCCGTAGCCCCATTAAAGTCAATGGGTCCGCAAAATTACGGAACACTACGGAAGACCTTCCGTATGTCTTCTGTTCCGTTTTTATACGGACACAGAATACATATACGGTAGTGTGAATGAAGCCTTAGGGTGAGAATTTGGCATGGGGGAGGTTCAATTTTTGAGTTGGCCAGCAGAAAAAGCTAGGTGCACCAGCACTGAGGGAAGGGGGGGCCCAAGCTGAACTCTTGCACCAGGGCCCATGATCCCTGATCTATAGGATTAGTAAATCTGGGACAGTATTTGTAAAAATAAATAAATAAAAAATTCAACAAAACACCTAAAAAAAACAAATAACATTAAAATTAAATCCTGCTGTTTTATAGGTGTTTTTTTTTATTACAAAAAAATAAAAATGACCACCAAAACTTGTGTGAAGGAGGCTCCTTTCACACGAGTGAGTTTTTCACACGGGCGCAATGCGTGATGTGAACACATAGCACCCGCACTGAATCCTGATCCATTCATGTTAACGGGTCTGTGTACATGAGCGTTGTTTTTCACTCACTCAGTTCTGTGTTGCGTGAGAATCGCAGCATGTTCTATATTCTGCGTTTTTTAGGCTAGTTTCACATTAGCAGCAGCACGGATCCGGCGACTGAAGGGCCCACCGGATCCCTGCTGCCGCAGGTGCACTTGTGGGGCCGGAACCGCATGCAGCAGCACGTTAACCCCTGTTGAGAGGTGGCCGGAACGAAAAATACAACATGTTGTATGGGGCTGTGAATGGGGGCTTCAGTGAAAAACGCGCATTGCATCCAGATTACAATGCGTTTTTCACTGGTGGTCGGTATGAAATGTTTGTAAATCTTCAGTTTTTTTTTCACACGTGTGAAAAACGCATGAAAACGGATTGCACCCCCTCAGAAAAATCTGAAACACTGAATGCAATTGCAGACAAAACTGACTGAACTTCCTTGCGAAATGGTGCGAGTTTCACTGAACGCATTCTGACACAAGCTGTATTGTTCGTGTGAAAGAGGCCTATGAGGTGTGAGGGGTATGTTGTAGGCATGCTGCCGGTGAAACACCTACAAAGGGCCAAGTTCACAGAACTTCCCATTCCACAGCGCACAATCTCCTTCTGCAATGAGACACGCCTTGGACAACATATGTTAAAAACCGTAAGCAAACCTGTTATCTCCCGACTGATATGTTTTATAACAGTGATAATAAAAGACGGATTGATTTATAACGGTGTGTACGGAGCCATTGATTACTGTAGATACTTCTTCCAGAAATCTGCAAACCTTCCACAGGGACATACAGGGTCACGGTAGAAGTGGATCCTTGGAGTTACCAGGGAATGTGCTGGAAACATAAGAACATATTATTAGGCCTCAAGCACACACAATCATGTCTGTATTTCAGAACGAAAAGCACGGATCCGCAAAATTTAGATACCTTCTATCATGTGCACTCCATATTTTTCTCACTTCTATCAGTAGAAATGACTGTTTTTATCCAGAATAAGACATGCACTATAATTTGCAGAACAATCACGTAGATCAGCAAAAAAAATTCAGATCCTACAGAAACGAATGGACCAATGTGCTAGATGCAAAAAATGTGGATGAAAAATATGGTTGTGTGCATGAAGACCAATAAATAATTGTATTGTCCATGAAATATTGGGAGTCCTTCTGCTTTCATTTATCATTGGAGTCATGGACCAGCCATCCAAATAAATCTATGCTCAGACCTCATTTTTCGCTATGACCCGTATGAATGTATCTATATGGTATCATGGGTCTGACATATCTCAAAACTTTTCTGTTTCCGCGAAAAACCCCCGACTTTTCTTTACATTGGGTTATGGTTAGAATTGAGCGAATGTGTTCGTAACGAGCACTGTAGTGCTTGGATCCCCTGCGCTCGCATGGCCGCAGGCATCCGGATCCGTCCTCACCTGACTGTAAGTCAATGGGGGCGGATCCGTTTGTCATACCAAACGGATCCGTCCCTACTGACTTGAAGTCGGGTGAGGAGGACGGATCCAGATTGGCCTGCGCCCATGCGAGCGCAGGGGATCCGAGCTCTACAGTGCTCGTTACGAGCACGTTCGCTCAACTCTAGTTATGGTCATTTGTGGAGACAGCTGTCGGTGTGGAGGCCACACATTTGGAGTCTATACTTCAAATGTAGTTGTGACCTAGATCAGAAATCAAACAATAAATGCAAAACTACAATGAGAAGGATTTCAAAAAGCAACAACGTGAACAGGAAAAGATTTTG